>CM017797.1:51516644-51817917 GCA_008086715.1 Sitobion miscanthi
ACTCATCGAGTGTTTTTCGGCTTATACGAAGTGCGCGAAAGTCATAATGCTTACTCCCGCGTTGCATAAATTAACATCGAGCTAAATCGTGCTACTGCAAATCTCCACTCGAATGGATGAAAACAAGTCTTGGCGGGTGGGCTATGTGAACGACGACAAGCACGGCGAACACCCTGTACAATCGATGCAATATACTCGTACCTCCCCGTCCGACTTGTACACATTTTCTAGAAGAGCAAAGAAGAGTATATACCCCACTCGAACCGTCGCTGACGTACTAATCAATTAAATTATTACTAAATACGATGTTATCGGTGTTTGTAAAAGGTTTCATTATCACCAATAACGAATTTAATGATACCTGCAGTATCACGCTTGTCACCTTTACAATTTCTGGTTTTCACCATATATTTAAATTTGCATTGCGTATTGTAGTGCATCTCAAAATGTGGAGCAAAATTATTATTGGGATCTCGCGTGATTATCCATTTCGAAATGAATTTACGTTTATTAATTGAACTACCGTGTCAATTATGATTTTTGATTTTTTTTAAACCTTTTATCTTATAAAGGGAGAATAAAAAAGTGTAAAAATTAGTTTTTATTTAACCAAACTTAAATTGTATGATATTATGATTTTTTTTCATAAGAAAATGATAAGAGCTATCTCTGACATGAAAAAAAAATTTGCGCATGAAACGTTTATTTTTCAGGACATCTAAATGCTGAATTTCCTCTTAATCCTACTAGCCTTTTAATTTTATACACACTCCTGAACAACACGACGTCGTTTAGCTCGGTTTTGTATCGAACAATAATAATATTGCAGTTATAGTGATACCCATATATTATGATATGGAATAGTTAATTATGTAACGCGACAACGCTGCAGTGTGCTCTGACCAATGATCAAAACGTTCGTAATAATATAATTTTGGTATTTTTGAGGAAAATTCCGTGTTTAAGAAACTCAAGCAACATAAGTTGGAGACGAGTCGTTTTCGACGCATCAGTGCAGCATATATCGTATAAGGTCGTGGGGTGCACAAAACCACTCCACCTATATAATATATACCTAATATACTCGTAATAATAATACGTTCCGAACGAAGCCAAACCTTCCGCGCCCCAAAATAACGTTCCCTTATCGTCGGCAAATCGATGGGAACAAAAAAATAAAAAAATTACGCTCGGGTTTTACGACCGAAAATTAATAGCTTTTCGTATACGATATTTTTTATTATTATTAGTCCGATCAAAGTGTTATTCTTCGTGGGCACCTATCGGCGGCGGCGGCGGCGGCGGCGGCGGACCGATTAAATTATAATATTATATAGAACCGGGCGTGTACCTGTCCGCCGAGGTATACGCATAATATACGAAATATAATATTATTGTAATTAGCGATTGCGTGTACCTATATAATATAAAATAATAGTTCGAATTTAATAAACCAACTCTGAACTCGCAGCTAGTGCACGCGTCCCGACAGCAGGACGTGGAGGAGAGGTATTTCCTTTCATATTTATTTATGAACGTGTAAAAAATAATGCGTAACGATTCAATTACGGTTCTATATTTTACCGCTGCGACCAGAGACTGCACACTTGTTAATCTTTCAAGACTATCTTTTTTTTCTTTTTTTTTTTTTTTCTAGAACTATTAATAATAAACGAAATAATTTTACGAGAATTCTCCAAAACACGTTTCATATTAAAACCTGATCACTTTAATCGGTCAATCATTTTTGTCGGACAACGCTTATAAGCCCCGTATACCTATTCGTTTTCTACGTCAATCCGACGACTTACTGTCACATTATTTATGATATAAAATAATGAATAAATACTATAGTACCTATAATATTATGTAGGGACCGCTTGTACCGACCGGTGTTTTTATTAACATAACATGCGATTGTGTAGTGAAATCGAAAAAAAAAATTATTGATCCGATGTCCTCGCGATGCAGCGTAAAATTAAAACAATTTTTTTTTATTACTCTTACGAGCCATACACGTATTTGAAGTTTTTCGTATTATTCATTTTACCTAGACGCAGAAAAAACATGCCAAAAATATTAAAGCAAATGTATATGTGTAATAAACAATTTTTTTAATTTGTTTAATACTTTATCTAAACGTCGGAAAAAAAAATAACCAATTTAAATCCAATAAAATGTCCGTTGGTTTGGAGAGTAAAATAACCTGTTTGTCGAATCACCTGTTTCGCTGACTTACGTAATGAGCGCAAGATTGGTGTTTTAGTCTAATGTCAAAAATTGTGTTCTACAAATCAAAGAGTCGAACGTTTAGCTGCAGGCAGTACTGTTTTCACCGATTGTCCGTATATAAAGCTCGTATAGGCATGTTATATTATTAGACGAAATGTATATAATAGGTACTGGCCATACTTTATCTATACGAGCTTAATAAGATCGTAATAATTAATAATAATGTTGATAAATCACAAATATTATTTCACCGGTCATAGAACATACACTTACCAAACAGAAAAGAATCGCTGACAATGTGTATTTATCCGATACTGTTGTTCGCCACATTCATAGATGTAGTTATAATAGATATTTTATTTTCTTAGATTCTAAACTGACGATCGGGCTATAGAAGTCTCAAACGCAGCTGCGGTAAAGACCAGACTTAGCAAGTAAGTCACAAAATATACTGTTAACTTTAAAAGTTAGAAACATGGTCACTTGCTGATGAGAGTATTCTGTACGAGTATTATCGCATAATATATAGTCTTCTGATCAATGTATATACGTTTGGGCT
This sequence comes from Sitobion miscanthi, assembly GCA_008086715.1. Lineage (NCBI taxonomy): Eukaryota > Metazoa > Arthropoda > Insecta > Hemiptera > Aphididae > Sitobion > Sitobion miscanthi. The sequence goes on from CM017797.1 coordinate 51,519,436, forward strand.
TTGCCCTGAAATTTACTATTGTTTTAAGACACTACAAAAGGATAGACTGTAATTATTATTATTCGACAAACGATTTTTCTAAAAAAATCTTAAAGTTAGTCTATATATTATGTTATGAAGTTTTTGGTAAAATAAACTAAACAAAACTACAATATGCCAAAACAGCTACACAACTTGGAATAATATCCATCCGTACAATAATGTGTCAATAAATTGCATTCGATTATTAATAAATATCATCGGTTATTCGTCAATAGAGTTAGGATTTATATATTGGCAATAAAAATTGCTAAAAAATGCATTTGGTCATTCATTCGCCTGCTCAATAAATCATACACGCGAAGAATGTTCGGTTTTTAACAATACATTGTATACAAATTACTCTTTACATAATTATATTATATTATTACGATGTAATACGATGAATATTTTAAAAATACACATTACATGCTTTATATAATAAACTATGTGTATAGAATGAGATAACGTAGAGCTTTTTGAGTTAATAATATCAGCAAGGGCGCACAATACAGGATTTTGTATCCAAACAAGGATGTAAAATGTATATTGAATATTAAATAATATATTTCATCACACCCCCCCCCTCCTTTTGTTATCATCTCCAACTCACCAGCTTGTCTCGCGCTCAAACCATTAATATTAAAAAAAACTAAATCAAATTATTATTTTTTTAAATTTTTATCAGCATTTATAATACATTCAATGATAACATGTAGGCGCAAATACAATATTTGTGTGTACATTCTCCACATGAAAAAAAGTAAAAACCGATAATATTATATGTTCCAGTAGTTTATCAATTTTGTTCATTGGGTTTTACCGACGTCAGAAATGTTGATGGCCCGCGAACAATTTCCAGATTCCTAATATGGCCCTTCAAAAATATTAATTGGTAACCCCTGTTATAAACTATAGACATGGTCGCAATTAGCCCTTCTCTCCCCTCAAAAAAACTTAGGATTTGATAATATATTCACGACATTTTTTTTTTTGGTATTAGTAATACGAGAAAAGCCTGACAAGAATCTGATATGGGACTGAATTTAAGCCCCCAGTCCCAAAATCTCTAAGACTATTAGAGTAGGTATAGTATAAGTATTAAGCATACATACATAATATACTTGTAAAGCATAAAACTTAAATGAGAACCCATATTAATGAATCAAAAAATTTGTTAACATATTTTTTTTTATTAAAAGTTAAACTATTAATGTGAGCTTTTTCACACAAAAATATACAAACTAAGCACCAAGTTTATATTTGATACTAAATTAAGTTTTATCAGTAAAAAATAGATATAGATAAGAAAATAACCGTCACTTGCTAACGTGTCTTCTTTCCGACCTTCGGTAATTTTTCCTCGATTCTATATTTCTATGCACGGAGAAAATTGAAATAAGTCCTACTCGGAACGCCCTCCAGACTCCAGACTAAAGTGTTAAAGTGTCCCACCTTTGAACTGTTGAAAAGTGCTTTCCGAGCTTTCCTCCTCCACCAAATAAATTGTTTTCAAAGAAAAAAAAATTCTGAACAAAATCCTTGCTTAGAACTTTAAATTATGATAAATAAAAATACGATGGGCCCCGTAGAACGCCGGCAAACAAGTTTAAGATACTATTTTCGTTCTATTCGTGTTATAATATAGCCGTATTGTTGTCAATAGCTAATACTAAAAAAGTTAAAAAAAAAAATACGCTACAACAGTCGAAATCAATGGTGCAGATGTGCAACAAAAATGATATCGTCAAAGCGAAATGTCCACAAAATAAATTTCAAGTACGGCGGAGACAAACGTTTGACGTACGATTTACGTGTAATAATAATTTTCGTCGCATTCGGACGGTAAAATAGCAATATATATAATATTATTTCGAAAAATTACATTAACCTGCAAGCTTATACATATTTTGGCATATTCGTACCAAAGGCGCTACAACTGCAGCACAGCGATGATTTTCCTCGGGGATACGTCTCGGTGAAAACGATGATAACAATAATATTATTATTATTATAACACGATGTTAGGTTATTGATTGATTTATTGATTTACGCCGTGACAGGCAATAATTTAAATACGATATTTGGTTGGTAAAATTAAATATAACAAAAACAGTTGAATAATATAGTAAAAAAAAACTTTAGTATAATATGAGAAATAACTATCTAGTAAAAAAAAAAATGTGAAGACTAGGCTAATTTGAGGCTGCGTAACATTCTGTGGGGTGGGTGGTTGTATCCATAGGAAGTGCGGTGATAGGGTAATTGAAAAAGGGAATGATTTCTAGTGGAGTGAGACGGAACACGGAACGAGATAGAAGAGAGCAATTCAGGAAAATCTAGAGATCCCTCAAGAAGTGAAGAGACGAAATGATGGTCAGCCCGTGCTCGACGAGAGGCTAAGAAGGGATTCGAAGATTAGAGGAAATGAGTGATGAGTAATCAGGTTATAAAAAACACGGACATTGTTCGACCGGTGATCATATATGTCACGGATATTTAACCGAAAGACGTCCCCGTTGGTCTGTTTATTATATTATCTATACCTATATTATTACGATTTGTAATCGTGTATAAACACACGGGTTACATACCTTTATACGATGTGCGCACGTACGCTCATTAAAATAATATTTATCGTTCGACGACGATAAAGTGCATATATAGGTAGAACCGAGGGTATAGATGAGGCGCTTTTCGCGTCACGGCGGATATCGTAGTAGTCGTATCTATCTCGAGCACCGCGCGAAACTTAAACGCATAAATTAGGCGTAGGTGCTGCGCCCACATAATATTTAGAATACACACACACACACACACACTCGCACACGTGTATCATATATTATAAAATATATTGTATAGTGACGATAACCCGCCGTTAAGTTTTCTTCGATCGCTTTCCTTTTCCGCACTCGCGCGCCTTATCTACAGCAATATTAGGCGCATATATATACATATATAGGTATATACACATTCGCGCAATAAGAAGTTCGTCTATGAAAAATTAAATTTAGTTTCGATCGTGCTCGAGGTCTGAAGCCCCCAAAACTTTTCCATCCGCCTACCGAACTACCTAGATTATAATAATATATATACACTGTGTGTGTGTGTGTGTGTGAAACACGGCAAACGACACTGTCGTCGTCACGTTTAAATTAACGATATTAACGCACGGCCGATATTATAATAAAAGCGACGATAATAATGGTCGCGAAACCGAGAAGAGCGATTAGGTATTGTGCATATTATTGTGTTATACAGAATGATACGGCATTTAAAAAATATTTTATTTCTACAACGTATATAATTTGATGGCACTGCAAAACAACACACATTCATTGTTTTATTCCCCGCGTAAACTTTAAACGCCTAATTTTTAATACTATAATTTAGGTACTGCCCGTAGGAAATTCCAATTTTATATAATATCGCAATAAAGTATAGACCCTCTTTGTAGGCAGGATAAGCACGGCCCCATTCCGGTGTAGGTACCCGGGGGCTTCAAAAGTTCAACCAGATTGGACTCGGATTGGACGGTTTTAGTTAAACTATTTTATATTTTGCAACGCGTACCTATAGATAATATAATGTTATACATGCGTAAAAAAGAGCTGATATGTAAAAGTGTATCACCGGAAAGATTTTAACGCAATTAATTTAGTATCATTATTATTATTATTATATCATATGCTCGTGCAACTCACTGGCGGAAGACCACTGATTTAGACTAGTCAATTGATTCTCAGTTATCTGACCGCGGTTATATAACTACCCCTTATATGGTCGGCGTTGATGGCCTCGACCGCGGTATAAATTCGGTGACCACGGTGAACAGCACTACATTTTATTAAACCCGTATAATAAAGTTGTAGCGAGTGGGCAACCGCGAGAATTTCCGTCGTCTGTTCGGTATACCACGGTCACAAAAATCTAATATTATGCGTGGCAGTGTGGTACGAAATACATAACTCGGTAACGACGGGTCATGATATTATACCCGTACGAAGAGGACGAACCACGTGACTCACGGAGTTCATAGTGTCGAAAGTCTTAAACGATACGTCGATGACTATGTCGTTAGTGCGCATAATATAACAACAATATATTATTGTTATATTATTATATTGTTCAATAAATTAAAATTCTGGTCAGCATACGAAACGCACGTGATCCAGACACAGGTCGTCGATCGAGCTTGGACGGCAATCTAGTGTGCACGCCACGGGTGCATTCCTGTCCAATTTATAATTTTCAAGTGGGTAATGGGTATCTACATGAACTTTTTAAACTTTTATAAAATAACGGTAACCGATTCCAGGTTACCAAATTTCCGGGAAATTACCGATTTTTGGTAAAAACCGTTAACCGGTTTCAAGTCCTGTATTTAAGACGTAATCAGTCGTAAATAGCCATAAAAAATATATTACCAAATGATAAAAATAATACGTAATCCGAGTAACTAAAGACAGAGTATTAAAACGAATATTTTATTTTACAAATTATTTTTTGAAATAAACCTGGGTTTAATTTACCTAGGTAATAATACGTTATAATTTATTACGTAATATCGTCGTATTGGCTACCATGCCATTTTTAATTGCACAAGTCACTACTAGAAGACTTACACTTACACATCGAATACGGTATAACTTATGACGTTGACCGCTATAATTGACAGGCTAACCTAACGTTATCGTCAGTGTCCGGACAGGGTAGACGTTTCACGAGTTTGTAAACGAAGAATATTACATATACATTGGCTAAAATGCCAATTTTATCCGGCTAATCACGCGGACATGATATAGTCTTAATGTCAACGTTGCCCTGCACGTGCGACCGATGGAAAAAAATTCGAAAAAAATTGTGACGACACGAACGCGTATCCATTTATGATTCGTATATACCTACCTAGTACACTATACACATCATTATATTGCGATGTGCCGGGACGATTGTGCCAACACCACCACCGAACGAGCTGCAAATATTTTTATCGATTGACTATAGGTACACACACTCTGCAATACGTAATAATAATAATATAGTGTATACGTATAGAGGCTATAAACGCGCGGTATAACAGCTGCACCGGGTCTGGTTACGGCTGGTACCTACCGTAATACCATATTATTATACCTATCTATGGAATTCGCCGTGCATTAGTCGGCGGCGGCGGCGGATCGCGATTTTTTCCACGTCCATTCTCTATACGGAATCATTTTATTATAAATTATTATTATTACGCGAAAAGTGACGAACGCACGACAATAATACACGATAATACGCAGTCGACTAACACGTTTTTATTGTGTGTGTGTGTGTGTGTGCGAGCACGACCATCAGTCACAGTCAATTTAATGGATTTATATTATATGATATTTTTCTTCTTCTTTTTCACATATTTCGCACTGACTATCCGCACTCGGTGTCGTATAGTTTTTAATGATCGCAATAAACACCGTCCGGTACTTTGACGATCGCCACCATCGTACGAACAACACGCATCGTACGGGTCGTTAAATTATTTTATTGTACGTTTAGGTATTGTACCGGAGCGGGATCAAAGGCGAGCGATAATCAATAACGACAATAATAATAATATAATGTAATGTAACACATCATAATATAATACGGCGGGCGTCGTGCTACGCGTGGTGAATATTGTGCGGACGAAATATCGTTGTTATATTATTAATAGGTTAGGTCGTTCGCATCCGGAAAATGTTGTAAAAATAGTATCCATACATCGTATATATATATTGTAATATAGACGTCGTTTCGTCGCGTACGTCATTAATAATTAATATCGTGTACGACTGAGGAGAACGACATTAAAAGGTATTATAGGTGTTACCTACCTATTAATTCCCACCGACCGGAAATGGTCGGTCGCTCAGTGCGGTCTCGCAGCGCCGGCGCCTTTATTCGCCGCGACGACAATATTATTATAATATATATTTTTCGATGGTTTACGCGCATTCTTCACGAAACAAGACGACCGTTTGAATGGACAATATTCTATCAAAATTATTACTATCGTGACGATTGTGTTTTGATTCGCTTGAAGATATCGTATACCTAACCTGAATACAGATCAAGTCTTGAGATTAATTGCATTGTACGATATAGTACGTTGGGTATTATTGTGTGGGAACCTCTTATATGCATAGATTCATTTTTTTTTAAACATGCTCCCACCTCCCACCTCTTTTGGCCGTACACATTGGTTACTTTAAATTTCAAATATTGATTTCAATTGTAATATATTCTATTCGATACTTTTGAAACTTCAATAAACGCATGTAGCTGATATAAGTGAAAAGGCAGTTTTTTTAAATAAAGTATTGTCTTCAAGTGCTCAGGGTAACAAAATATGGAACGTATAATATACAGGGTGTAACAGATAGAAATATATATGACTTTTGGAATAACTTTTGTTCTAATCAATATTTCAATTTTTTTTATATATATAATTTATAAGCATTTAAGCTAAACAAATATTATACAAAAAATTATTTTTATTTTTTATTTGAATTTGATTTAATTTTTTTGTATATAATACAAAATAGACAATTTGTGAATCTAATTATAAGAACAATAATTTTGATACTAAAAACATTTATCTAAGTCAAGTAGTTTATTTTTTAGAAATTTTTAAAATATCAATATTTTTTTGATTAAATGAATTAGAAACGCAATAACTTTTTTCAAAATATTTTTTTTGGGAATTTGCTGAAATTAGTATATTTTTTAAATTATTTACTCATCATATAATTTTAACAATTTTTGTCATACGTTTAAATAACATCATTTTTTTTTCATCGAGTCTTTCTGTTACACCTTGTATATATATATATAATAACCTCATTCCTAAAGCATTCCAACGACGAACGCCAAGGTTGAGAACACGATAATATGAACATTATGATTTTGCTCTTCTGAAAAGTAGTAAAACTGTCGCTTAGCCCCTTTAGGCTTTTACCAGTCGATTATTATTGTACGTAACGAGTTGAACTATAAACTATTATGATGTCATACGTCATTACTCATTATGACCTGCAGTGGGTCACATGCATAAATTATATAATGCAGTTCATGTCAGTGCGTGTGAACGTGTTTATTTTTGTTTACTTTTGACTGAGGTTACATCAAGTACTATACCTAAACATTGTAGCTCGTGAAAAAAAAATCGAACCTGCTGACAAACCTAACCTACGCGCGTTTGGTAACATTTTGGTTCGTTTGATATTCGACATCGAGTCATAATTTCGTCTTGTACCTACTACAGATGTACACAAAATAATAAATGAAATACTACCTGTCCCACATTATAATACTATATTATAGGGTAGTCGGGTAGTGTGTTCTATAGAATAATCTTAATTTGACGAAATAATTGCTAGTACAATGTGCGATCAATGGAACGAACATATCTTACAACATATCATATTACACTGTCCGAAATATTCTCACAGTCAAGAGCTATATACCAAACCACTCAACCACGATGGAAGCAGCCCTCGTGGAACACAATATTCATCTCTTCTTCGGAACAATCGGAATCACCTAAAAAATATAACATTTTAATCAAAATAATCCAAACTATTATTATTTATTGTTATTACCTGAATAATTGTATATACTATCTATGCTGTCCTAATTTCGTATCACTGTGTTAACTAATTTTGTCTCACTATTCTAACTACACAATGTAATGCACTACGTACTGACCATATTTAAATATTGTAAACGCAGGCTAATGACCGAGTAGTTGGAAGTCTTATTTCTTAATAACAAAAAATTGCCAAGCTGACGGTGACAAAAAAATGCATCCACACGTCCTATGCACGATTCGTAGGTGTATATACATTTTGATAAAACCCGACCCACTTTTTTCACGTTATCAAATTGGTATAAAATTATGAGTTGTTCATACACAACGAAGTTTGCCGTGCACGATTCTTTGGATAGGTTTACCGTACAACACACCGTAAAGATCTAACAATATTATTAACCGTGCGTCGCAGGTAACGGAATTCGCACCAGGCCAACAACTTTAAATTAGCAAATCCTAGCGGGACTCCCAGTAGAAATATAAACTGTCATAAAATAAAAAATTGCATTACAACCACTACAACGACTAGTGTTTATAATAGGTAAGTACCTGCCTCAGGAGCGCATCGTGATCGTAATTATAATTATAATCTGAGCTCTCGTGTTAAAACGCAACTTTTCACCGGTCATCGTATATCGGTAGCTGGGAAAATAGCAAATTGTGTGGACCTGCAATGGTATGCGCAGGAAAAAAATTGGAAACCGCCGACCCGGAACGAAACGTCGAACTTGACGTTTTTAAACTTTGAACTCAATTATTCACAACAGATGAAACCGCAATACGGCTCGTTCAACATATATATATATATGTATCAAAACGTTATCGTAAAAGAATACGAATTCCCCTGTGAAATAATGACGTGAACGGTCGTGTCGTGTTCCGATGATTTTTCGGGAGGATGTCCGATTTTAGTGACGAATAAATTCTTGAATCGACCAACGGACGTTTTCTACCCGTCAACACAAGCGATAATGAAGCGATTCGTGAATATTAATGTAATTATTATGAGGGGGAGAACAATTATAAATTCATGACTGTAGGTGAGATTTTACATCGATATCACTACGTAAGTAATTATATATTATTATATCTATTACATTTATATTTTGTATTCGCATTGACATTTTAAAAGAAAGTGTGTTCTAATGCATTTGACTGGGATAATAATAATAATCATATAATTTGAAACAACGATACACCTTATAATTAGTGATAATAATTGCATTATATTCATTGTATTGTGATTGATGATAAAAATCAAACGTTTTAAATTGGATTCACTTAAAAAAATTCCATCATTGTGCAAAACTCAATGAATCTATTATTTCGATGTACGAGATATTTAAACATTTTTCCGTACAGGTACCTACAGCAAAAAAAATTAATACCTACTTCAAACAGAACCGAAGAAAACAATTAATGAGATTAGTTTTAAGATTTAACAATACATAACTGTACATTCACTTCTATACTATTCACTTTTGTAATTTATATTAAAAACTTCGAAATAAATGAATGCGTGGATTATTATTATCAAGCATGCCATTTAGCAATCATAGTTATACTGATATAGCTCATGTTTGAAATTTTTTAATACCTGACATACGCCTCGTATTAGAAAATCACTCTTTTTGTTATTTTTTTTTTTTTTTTTTTTGTTAAAATTGTACAGCGTAGTTAAACGAAAATTGGATTATAAAATATTACGTAGTTGGCTTGTAATTATTTGTGTTTGTGCCTACTTCATCTGTATAGCAACGGAATGTCACTGTTGAGCTGTGTGACGGTTAGTATAAAAATTGCAAGGCTGGGCAAGTTAATGATTTTTTTTGAACTCAGTAAGTTAAGTTGATATGCATCGATAACAAAAAGTTAACAGTTAATTTAACCATAGGTTAACTCAGTTAAGTTAAAAGTTAATACACACTTTTTGTTAACTTTTTATAAGTTGAAAAAAAGTTGATTTGTTTACACAACGCTGGCGTACATAATTTTTTTCCAACCCAAAACTAAACTATAGACATAGCGTTTATACTGTGTACAGTATATTTCCATTTGAAGTTAAATTCAAATTCTATACATTTTTAACTTTAAAAATTCACGGTAAATATTTTTTGACATGCAAACGAAATAGTCTGAAATAGTGAAAAATAATTAAACTAAAAACAAAATAAAATAAATTAACTTAACTTACTTCTTAAAATGAAAAATTAATTCATTTAATTTCACGTTAATTAATAATTAATAAATTTAGTAAGTCGACAGTCGTTAAGTTAATGAAAAGACAAAAGTAACTAGTTAAGGTAAAAAGTTAAAATTAAATTAACTTTTTAACTCGTTAACGCCCAGCCTTGAAAAATTGTACATTGATATTTCTAGGATACCAGACAGTATATAGTTAAACGAAAATCGGATGATAAAATATTACGCACCGTTGCTTTGTAAATATTTGTGTCTGTGCCTACATCATCGGAATGTCACTGTTGAGCTGTGTGACGGTATTAGTATAAGTACAACTGGACAGACAATCGTTAATAGCGGTGGCGTGTGTAGTACATAATATGGAGCATGAGGTCGGTCCGATGTTGTAGTGAAAGTTACCGTGTTTCTTTAAGACAAAAAAATATTATAATTTCACAATTCCTCGGTATTTTTATTACTATTAAATTTGTCTAATCACAACAACTTGCAACACATATATATATAAAGATACCTATTCTAATCTATTTAAGGTATAACGCAATAAACGATATTGTCCATCCCTTGCATGTCCTCTTTTCGAGTGAAATATGAGAATACTAGCTATATCCACCACCTACGAAAAAATAATATTTTTGATTTCAAAATATTTACAATGATTTCTATCGTTTACCATATTTAGATAATATAACAATATTTTATATATTTAGTTAATATTCAAGTATAATATGGTTAACCAACTAAAATATTGCATATAGATCAACATAAACGGACAGAATTGAGCTGAAATTTGTCTGGATTAAGATCATTAAGTCACGACACTGTTATATTATTGATAATATCGACCGATTTTAAAAGTCATATGCGATTTAAAACTTTGAATAAATCGATTTTCATAGTTCATACAACGACAATTTAGATCACAGACGAATGACAATTTTTTTTTTCGAAACCCGTTTAGGGTGTTCCAAATCGAGTAATATCTATCGTATTAGGCATATATAAGCAGCGATAAAACAACTACAAAACCTGAAGTTTCAGTACTATATTACGGTTCCTTTGTCTATGAATTCGTTATCGTTATCGCCGTTACCCGCAGGTCCGTACTCTGGCGTAGGTGTTTCGTTTGGTACCGTCAAAATAGTTGTTCATTCCCGCGATTCCCCGCGGAGCGTGTGTGCATTTACTGAGGAAAAATTGGGAAATATATCCATTACAATTTGTCCTAATGTGTTATTTGTACGTGACGCCGGTGTTTTTTTAAACACGATCAATCGACCGACGCACCGTGGCTTTCAAATTTAATAGTTAATCATACAATATACCTTCATCGCAGTCAAATTATACACAGTCGACTATAATACATAGGTTAGGTTAGGTTAGGTTACTCCCCCTTTCGTGATCCATTCCACTGAATTATTTGTATAAATACATTATAGTCACGTCATAACGGAAATATCGATATTCCGCGTTGTCCTCTCGTTATTTCCACGGTAGCTACCGAGTTTTGGTTCAAAATCGAACCCTCCCCCGCCGTCGACCGAATCAGTAGGTATATATTATCTTTGTACGCGCGACATCGAAATATTAAGATTTCAATGCAAAGAGAAGACGACGGTCAGCTGTTGCGATTTGCAACTGCGGTAACGCCGTTTCCCGAGTTTTTCTCGTGTCTTCGTGGTCCGTCCGTATTACTCGTATGAGTACGGAAAATCTCAAGAGTTTAAAAATATGGGCTTTAGGTGCCTACCTACAGTTAAAAATTCTAAAAATCACAGTTTGAAATTTTAATACCTTTATCGAAGAATAGTGGTGAGCATTATTTACCGTGATCGAGACGCAGTTTCTTTTGGCGTACGCGCATAAAACGGATTCAACGATCAGCGCAAGTCCGATGCATAAAATATTAGAGGCCGACGATATTGGCTGAAAAAAAAATGTTAACGGTTTTCTACAATTAATTACGGACTTTTTGTTTGACAGATTGTTGTTTTGTTTTCGTTACACCCTCTTGTCGCTCGCGCTCGTGAGCAGACCTAACAAGCAGACCATATAAAACAGATTTTTTCGTTTGCACTCGCAAGTCTCCGGAAACGATCTCCCCCGCAAAGTATCGATCGGCGTCTATCAAAAAACGGCAGCGATGTGAGTATAAACGAAGGGTCGAGATCGCGCTTGCCCGCGGCCGATTTCGGCGCGAAGAATCTTATTTATTTTTTTCACCGAGACGACAGATATTTATTAATGTGTATAGTTCCGACCGAAACGACCTAAGAGGTCAAAGAGGCCGAGAGCCTCTACTCGGCGTGTCTCATCGAGCGTACTCGTATACAAACGTTCGCTCACCCGGTCGGAGAAAAACTAGTTGCTTTTTCCGGTAGCGAAATCGCTGTTTTGATGTCAGCTGTGGATTTTTCCTACATCGGCGTACGCCGCCGTTTCGGATAACTTTAAGAGACTTACGACTCGCCGCCGATAACAATAATTAGCGAAGATGTCTTTATTTTATGCGTCGCTATACCTACACTTTATTACCACTGTACTCTGTTGTGAGATTTTTTAAGAAAATTTCGATTTCAACAGCATTGGTTTTAGTATCCAAATAAATAATGCAAAATAAATAATTGTTACCTGTCCAAACCCATATGATATGACGACGTGTCAGTATCATATAGTTACCATAATAACGGTTTTGAGTTTTTTTCATTAAACTCTCATTAAATAGTAGTTTTGCACGTACAATTACGGTAGTTTTAATCGATTCACTAGGATTTAAGTTATGTTATATGCTTATTGGCATGCCGTGTTATGTATATAATGTCCACAAATCACGTCATGACGAATCAAACGGTGGTTATTTTATTTAGCATATTTCTGCTATTTCCCCCCCACATTTAGTTGAATATTTATGCGCATTACAATAATTACAAACACGTAAAATGTATGTTTTATGGTATATATTTTTTTTTCAGTGGCGAGAGAGAAAATAGAATATAATGTCCATCCGAATTATCCGCTAGTAATTAACCTAACAATAAAATCACTTGTTAAAAATTTAATTTTTTTCTTTTCGACTTACCTAACCAGTAATTATTTTTGTTTTTAACTCGTTCACTTATTCGATTAAAATGTTTATATTGTAACTTACCTTTTTGTAGTCAATTATCATTTTCATGCAGTTAAGTTAATTTTATTTTCGTGTCTGCAGACCCAACTAGACAATTTTACTGATGCGATGACTCTTTTTCGATTTTGGACATTTTTTTTTCTAATTATATAATAATATATGTTTTTACATAGTGTTAAACGGTATGGTTTAAAATTATTGTAACTTGAAAAAAAAGTTAAGTTTATTTTCCATCTCAACTTTAAACTTATCTAGTTGATTTTTTTTTTATTAACTTTTAATTTAATTGAATTAACATAACTTGCCACGATTGATAATTATTTTCATTAACTTGCGCACCTTTACATATAATATTATATTAGGAATAGTAATGTTACAATAGTTTAATTGTATTAATATCTCATCTTAATTTAATAGTATCATATAATATTGTACAACTGCGATAGTTATAGATTACAATTATTTTTTAAGATTATGATACAAAAACACTACTTATACTTAAGGCGCCCGGTGCCGATGCCATTTTGTCCTCAAAAATACATTCTGCGGGAATAACGGCACCGCCTTGTAGAATCAACTAAATTTCATAATTTTTTTTTTAATTGCTAGTGGGAAATATTCTACAGCCCGCATCGATCTCTGTTTTTCAATACTTTATATAATATGTCTAAAAAAATACAAGATAAAAAGCATTTTTTACAATTATTTTAATACAACTATTGATGCGGGATGTAGGAAGTCTTCTTCTTTCAGATAAAAAAATAGTCATCAAAATCCGACAATTCTACAAAGCTTGAGATTAATTCACGTAGAGTCATTTTTTTCGATATAAGACACCCCCATATCATCCCCCCCCTAAATAGGTATCGGGTAGTAGATAAGTGGAAAAGTCTTATAATTGAGGGGCAACTAAAATATAAAATTTTATTTTCAAATTTTATTTAACCGTGGAAAACCTAACCTTGTATTGCGAATGAGTTGCGAGCGTTGTTTATGCATCGAATTCATTTTGACTTTTTTCGATGAACATGCCAAAAATACATCAGTGCAAAACGTCCACAGTATTGTGTCGAAGAACTTTTGATTTTTTAATGCAGTTTTTAAGACCAACAATCTGCAGTTGTACCAAATTTGTCGTTTTTTGCTTTTTTCACACATTTTTAATGAACCAAATGCACATTTAACCAATTTTCAATATATAAATACTAAATATATAAATCCTAACCCAATTGACGAATAACTGTTTTTCTCACTATTTTTATATTTATGTAATTTTGATTTGTTTATTTCACTTTCATGTAAAAGTTGGTTTTTACATATTTTTCGGACGCAACACTCATCAGCAACGATGAAAACGGAAAGTCGGCCACACAGATTTCGACGTCATCATCGCATTATGCTACATCATAATGTACGACAATACTTGGTAGCACCTATTGTTGCTATCGTCATCAATGGAGAGGAATATCTGAAAAGGATGTCAGAAAAAGGCAAATCACTCACGTCGAATTGAAATGTCTTTTATTATTTGTCAAAAATTAAAACAAATATTGCCTACTTCTTTATATAAATAAATAAATAAGTACAATTTATATTACAATCGTATTTGATGTCTAATACTATATATTTAAATTATGTACAAAAGGTTTTTCGTAGTCTGATAAAAACTTAAAATAAAAACAAAATAATAATAATAATAATAATAATAATAATTTATCGTAATAGTAACCTTGTAAACAAAATAGTAAATCCTACAATATAATAATAATAATAATAATAATATGATAGAATCGAAACACGAACGTAAAACATGGCAAAATTAGTATTTTTTTTTTTCGATAGAATATTGTTTTATAATCGTATACACGTATATTATAATAATATGTTATTTATATAGGACAAATTGTTTTCGATAATAATTTACTTAACATGATTAATAATATTATTATTCGTATGGAAAATTTAAAATATTTTTTTTTTATTATTATTATTAAAAAAAAAAAAAGCATCAGCCACTATAAATTATCGTAGAGTACCGGCTACATTAAATATTATATTATTGTAAAACATAATATAATAACATAATAATTGCATTTCAATGCGATGGATAACGCAATTAAAAGAACGAATCGAATGGAAATAAAAATATGTATAACGGCATGATGACCTACGGAAATCTGTCGTAAATTATTCACACGGCTCCCGATTGGTTGTGGCACCTGAAGTCATAATATTGTTTTGTAGCCGCCATCGATGGCCGAGAATATTATATTTTTTTTAAAATTAATATTATTATGTGTTCCCCTAGAAAAATCATTATACTTAATAAAAAAAAAAAAAAAAATTAAAAAAGTACCTACGACAAATACTTTACACGAAAAAAAGAAAACATTCCCACATTATTAAATTAAATAATAACCAACAAAACTAATAAAATTATTTAAATGGTAACTATTTTGCTTACTGGCTGATTAATAATAATTAGGTAATAACTATAATAAAAAAAAATTAATTGTTCCGGGGAACGGGTTGAATGAATGTTATTAAAATTCGAGTGTGCGAGACCGATCGTGGCCGGTACCGTCCTTTTCAATTATTATTAATTTTTTTTTGTCTGTAGCCGAATGCAAACAAAACGAGTCGGATTAGGAACGCGACGTAGTATTTTCGAAGAACAATATTTTAAGTATACATAATTGTTTTTTTTTTTTAATTTTATATAATATAAATATTGTTTAGTTTTCAAAGTGGAATGGTTTCCGCGAGACGGAAACGTCTAACCGAAAAATGCATATATCCTTAACCTATCGTCGATTAAAATAATTAACTCTACACTTAAGCATTAATCGTTATACATAGTTGACGTGACAGCCTTTTAAAATGTTTTATCCTTAAAGTTACATCCGTTTTAACACAGAACACTTATATAGCGTATGAGCAGAAACGTATCGTAAACGTAATAGTGTTACAAATATCGTACTAAATAATTTAACATTTTTTATATATCATATTTTAATAAAATGTCGCTAGTCTAACGACGCGGACAATAATAATAATAATAATATTATCGAACGCGTATACATAATATAAAGGACATTCGTTCGCGTATCGTATTATGATAATAATAATAATATATAACATGTATATATTATTATATATTACAATAAATATTGATTTTCGCGAATTAGTTTTCTCTTAAAAATTGTTTAACAAAATAAAAATTAAAAAACAATTCACTGTTTCGTTATTTTCCTAACGCGTATACATTTGTATTTTAGGTAATGGTTTTGACGCCATACAATTCGCATACATCATACATGGAAGATTAAGTACATAATATTGAAAAATATGATTTTTTTTTTTTTTTGGACATCACGCTAGGCGTCTATATTATTTAGTAATAGTAGTTGTAGTGTTGGTATAGTTGTAGTTGTAGGTAGTAGTAGAAGTTTTAGACGTTTAATAATGTATTTTATGTAGGGCGTGTGTATACATAAACGTTCGGAATCTATGTCATAGACGCGCACGAACGATATTTTTAACCAATAACGGACGTACGTCGGCCGTAATATATAGTGAAATCAACAATATGTGTATAATACAAAATAATATTATAAAATAGGTACCGCGATGACGACGTTATCATCGTATACACCGTGCTTGTAATAACGCGGACGCGCGTTGAATGTGCGTTGTCGCGTTGACTAGACGTATTTACTGGACAGCTGTTTGGCCAACTCTGTGTACTTGAGGAATTTCGAATGCGGACTCTCGTCGTAACCGCCACCGTTTTTGGCTTCGGGACTCTTCACTCCGCCGGCGCCCGCCGAGGTGGACGGCGACCCGTTGTTGTTGTTGTTGTTGTTGCTACTGCTGTTGTTGTTGTTGTGATTTGGCGACGACTTGTGTTGCGAAGAAGACGAGGGTGAAGGCGAAGGCGAGTGGGCCGTGGACGACGACGAAGACTGTTGGTGGCACGACGCGGCTGCAGCGGCAGCGGCGGCGGCGGCCGAAGACGACGAGGCCGGTTTCAGCATGATCGGTTCGGGCGTGATGCCTTCCTTGACGAAATGCACTTTGGACAGGTGATGCCGGTACGCGCCCTTGGATATGAACGGCGTGTCGCAAAAAGCGCACTTCATGATCGAGTCGCCAGTGACTACGGCATCGTTGCACGCCCAGCTAAACGCCAAGATCGCGCCGGGCGCGGTGCTGCCCGTGATGGACGCGGGCGGTGACATGGATTGCGCGGGTCCACCGTTGGTGGCGGACGCGTTGGACGACGAACGGCTGCTGGGTCGGTGGTGGTGATGGTGGTTGTGCGGGTGGTGGTGGTTCTCCGTCTTGTCGCAGAGCTTCTGGAGAGCGGCCAGGGGGTGGCTGCTAGCGCCTCCACCGCTCTTTCCACCGCCTCCCCCGTCGCCGTTGGCGGAAGACGACGAACCGCTGCTTCCTACGTTCGCAGCCGAGGTCAGACTCTCGAACATCGACGACAGCGCGCCCAGACTGCTGGACGTTACCGGCGTCTTCTTGCCGTTGTCCGTTGTGGACTTGTCGCTGCCGGCCGGACTCGGCGGGCTCTTGACATTGGTGGGTGTCGGGCCCCGGCTCGATCCGTTCGTCTCGTCCACAACCGAACCTTCTGCCGATTCCCGGCTCCTGGCACGCCGCTCTGCCGGACTCTTGGCCACCACCTCATCTTCATCCACATATTCTTTCTTCACTTCAAAGTCACTGGCGACGCACCCTTCATCGGGCCCGCCGGTCGGCTCGGTCTTGACTTCCACGCCGCCGGCGATCTCCTGGCCACCGTGACCTCCTTTGCCGGACGACGACGACGTCGACTTGGGCGAGCTGTGCCGTTCGGGCGTCGACTTGGGCGTCACCGATCGCATGCGTTGATAGTCGGCTGGCTCGTATTTTCGGTCTGGCGTGGTCGAATCGCTCCGCATGGCTGCCAACTCGGGTGACATTGAGCTCGACTCACTGCCACTCCGCTCATGCCGGCCCAGCGATTGATAGCTGCGCAGCAAGCTCATCGCTTGCACGTCCATTATGGGCTTGGTGGCGTCCACGCTCTCGTCGATGCCCAACCGCTTGAGTATGCTCTCGCCGATCGAAGCACCCGTGGCCGAAGTCCCGTAACGGAGCCGCGAGTCGAAGCTCTTCTCGATCAGCTTCTCGATGGCGTTGAGCACGGACGGCGACGAACCGGTGGTGGCTGCGGCCGCGGCCGGTTTGTTCATCGACAGGTCAGCCGCCGCATGAGATCTGTCCTGCTCCTTCTTGGGTCTCTTCTCCCGGCTCGGTTCCGCCATTGCCCCAGACATCGAGTTCTGCGACATCAGTGCGGTCTTTAGTAGGTTTTTCTGGTCCGCCGTCATTGTCACGCACACCCGCAAGTGTTCCATGAAGCTGGCCACGTCCACCTTTTCACCGCACTTCTCACAGATGATCCTGCCCAGTCGGTGGTTGGTGTCGTTGACTGCCTTGAACCCACCACCGGCCGACGGATATCCTCCGTCGCCGTTCTTCACGTCGTGCTGGGCGCGTTCCAGCTCCAACAGCTTGCGCACCGGCAGCGATTTCTTCCGTTTCTCTCGCGTCTGCCGGCGCCTGTTGCTACCCTCCGTGATAGACCGCATCATGTGCTCCTTGTAATGTGCGTTCTTCACCATGTGCACGCTTAATTCTTTGAGCGAGTTGAACGCCTGGTCGCACACCTTGCACGTGAGCACGGCACTGACGTGATTGGCGGACGTGTTCACCGAGCCGGCCGGCGAACTGGTGGACGCGGCGCTCGCGTTGCTGCTAGCGCCACTCGACGACTTGTTTTCGTCCGCGGACTTCCACGATATGATCTGCTCTTGTGAAATGATGTTGGTGTAGTGTTGAGTCTGCTGCATGTGCGTGGTCATCTCTTGTAGCGACCTGAAACTCTGGCCGCACCACATGCACTTGAGTATCTGTCGAGTTTGCTCCGCGCCCTTTCCCAACCAGACGTCTTGGCCGCGTACCAACTTCCTGGGCAGTGGCATTGTTTCCTTGATCAACATGTTGAGATCGTTTTTGTGCCCGGATGACGTGGACACAGGTGGCGGCGGTGGGGGCGGGGGTGGCTGGATGCTTTGAGCGGAAGCGGCGCCGTGTTTGGTCTCGGCCATGTGCGTAGACATGGCCTGCAGCGTGGGGAAACTCATCTTGCACCAGACGCACTTGAGCACGTCTTTAGTCTGGTCGGCTCCTTTGTTCAGCCAATGTGACTGCCACGCGCTGTGCCGTCCCGAGCTCGGCGCCAGCACCGATCTCGGTTCGTCTTGAAGCTTGCTCAGTTCGCACATCTTCTCCAGCGCCTTTGTGGCGTCGCTCGCCACTGATGGGAACGATCCGTACGTCATTTTGCCATGCTTGCCGTTCCACATGTGCACCGGGTCGCTCGGCGGCGTCATCATCTCGCCCCTGGATATGGGCCTAATCACCGGTGTAGTGTACTGTGCCCACGGCCTGCTCATCCGGTTGTACGCGTCCGTAGACGGCGATACCGGCGACGGGTCGAGTTTTATTTTCTTGCTCCTGATAGTCAGGTCGATTGGTGAGTCGTCGTTGCTGCTGCTGAGGTTCATAGCTGCAGGCTGTGAAGGAGCCGGTGGGCTGGCTGGCCTTTTCGTACTGAAGTCCAGTACGTCCGATGATGGTGGCGAACGTCCCGGAGACACGGTTGCCAACAATGGTACTTCGTAGGGCGGAAGACTCGATTCGCTCCTCGGCGATCCTCTACTCATTTTAGACGGACTGTTTGTTTCTCTGTGAACATAAAAAATAAACACATTCACGTTTAAAACATTGCTCATCGTTGCACATCAAAACAGTAAAATTATTTAATTCATTTAATTTAAAAAATAATTTGAGGTCGATATTATAGTAAAATCGACGTGAATAATAATATCAAGGTGTACAACGGGCTTCTTTTGGGACGTTAGATATTTTATAATAATACTCAAAAATATAATGAAAACCTGAAATAACACGGGACTAATGACCGGATGACATTTAATGTCGTCTCAAAACGAGACGCGCTATAAAAATTGACACGAATAGATTGACCAAGTCCTTGATTTAATGAAGGCGTTTATCAAAATTACTTGATATTTTTTTCTCCTCTCCATTAATTACGACGTGTTTTTTTTATTATTACCATCTGCCAACTACACATTTCAGTCAACCGACTGCATTATTATTATTTAATTATTATTATTATTTTTTTTTTTTTTTTTAGTCGGTTTAATTAATGGAAACAATTAGCATAACCCGACATTGAGTTGGCGACAAGATTTCAATCCGAATGATTAGCACGCGGCCATTTTGGCTCGGTGCCTGGTGGCTCCGGAGCATAATATACATACACACACACACAAATCCACTCTCGCTCTCACACACGAGCGTATATATTATTCAGAATTTGATATAAGGGCCCTTTTTTCTGGTGTGGGTCGGGACGTTGGGACGGCACGTAGTGGCGGGTATATAAAGAGAGACCGTGAACTAGCGGGAGAAGGAGAGGAATAGATTTGCACGCCCGGAACTCGATCCTCCGTCGGCAATAATTTCCGGCTAACAAGACAGATTAATGAACAATATTTCATATTGGCAAGACTTTTCTCGCAAAAACAAACTCAGTCGAGTGCCGCATTAAAACCAATTTATGGAGTTTGCAGTGTCGTCTCCGGCGCAACCGGAATAATTGTAATATAATGCCGTCACGAATTCAAGTTGACAAGGTGTATCTTTCGGTAGCGCCGGCGGAAGGGTGGAACGACGACGTTATCATGGTGCCCCGGTGGCGGCGGTATATACAGTCGAGTCGACGTGAGCAGCAACGGGCGATATATTTTAAAAATTATCGAATCCAAAGTACAAAGTTGACGTTCCCAGCGGGGAGGTCATAACAGTTTTTTCCCGCTCTCGCCACCGCCACCCCCATATTATATAGCACCGCTCTACACACTGTCGGTTTCCACTCCGCACCCGGAACTTCCTTTCGCGGAGCGTAGGCAAAAAAAAAAGAAATTATCCGCCGCTGCAGGAGAGGCGGCACCCGAGCCATTATCGTAAATCAGTCGAAGAGTCCCGCCATCTCTCCGCCGTGAACCAAGACTAAATGAAAATTCAAATGAACGGGCAAAACCAACACACCCTGAGCACATTACGGGGCGCTCGATGACGACGACACTGTTCGCCGTCGTCGACATTCGGAACGGTTTTTTTTTTTAATGGCACGATAGGGGCCGCCGCCAGCGTCTCTTGTATATAATATATATTATATATACATATACATATTTTGAAGAGTTTTCGGACGAATTATTATTATATATTAATGTCGCCCTCGGTCGAAATTGCATTGCCGAATTTCACCGTTTTTTTTTTTTTACTTCGTTTAGATTTCTTTACATTCGAATAATTTCTGAACGTGCAGCAGTAATAGTATACCTAATATCGTATTACTATTATTTACTCACGATGTGATTTTACCATAATAATTTTGTGCGGACACGATACCGTTTAAATACATCAGATTATTAAAAAAATATTGATGGTTGTTATGTTATTAGGTAACGAATAAAACATGAAAACAAAAAACACGCGCGTTAATTGACATTCAAACGTGATTTTCAAAGACGTTGAAGTACTTAAGACACGTTCGCATATTCATCAAACCAGATTTATGACCGAGGCGTTTTTGTTTAATCGACGAGACGTGTGTGACATTGCGTAAAATCGGCCATTTTACCAGAATAAATTTAATGGCATTCCTACCGAGAGTATAATGTCAAGGCCCAATTAAACGAACCGTATCGATGGTAATAATTATTATTATCACCGTCTTTATATTATATTATATTTATAGAACACAACGATATTATTCGTGCGTGATTAAATCATACGTTTTAATTAAGATTGCGTTGTATATGACGACCGGGATCAGAAAACGATCGTCCGTATTATAATTATAATAATAATAATAATAATAACAATAATAATTTACGACTATTGGAAAATTAATAATCTGTTTTATAAAAATATATTGATCTCGTCGACGCCGAACGGCTGTAAATAATTATTGTAATACTTTTATAATAATATTTCTGGCGCGAAGAATTATTATTATAACACAATCGTTAATTATTACGAATCGGAACGCGCTCGCACGATCCAAGAGACATAAATCCTAAACACTAAAACGACCGCCGCCACCGGATCCGAACGCGTTTTCAGATGGGGGCGGGGGGAGGATTTGCGTACTTATAAAGTCTCAATTTAAATATACAATATCAATATAATATATATATATATATATATCATACACGTATCGTGCTAAAACGATAAATCGTAACTGCATATTATTGGGTACCTATAACCTATATATTGATAATATAATATTATGTACCATGGTATGTGTGTACTGACCTTAGAGGCAAACGCTCGTTAGCGACCGCGTCTTGTTCGACGTCCGTGCTCGACGGGATGGGAGACCTCGGCGGCGAGCCGGACGATCCGCCGGACACGCCCTCCTCCTCTTCTTCCTCTTCGTCCTCGTCGTCTTCGGGACAGCCGCCGTCGTCTTCCTGGTAGCCCGCTGGAGGCTCTTCGCCTTCACCACCTTCCCCTGGAAAAACCGAAACGAATGTCCGTGTTAATGCGGTTCGACGGCAACGCGTACAATATAGTATACTATGGGTATGTGTGTACAGATAGGGCGGAGATAGAAAGGATTCGACGCGTGATAATGATAACAAACTCGTATCTACCTATGTAATATGAAAGCGTAATTGCAGGGGTTGAGGCGGTCTCGTTGTAGGACTTACACTATAATTGCGAGACGTGTATAATATTTTATGTGTGTGTGTGTGTGTGTTACTGTGCCAGTACAATATACGCAATAATAGAGGATCGTCCGATCGGCCCGCGCGCGTCGAGATGAGAGTCTAATTTGAAATAATGGGCTGCCGTCGAGTCGACGTTTAGATTAACTGTACGCGTCGTCGTCGTCGTCGTCGTCAAACGCCCGCCCGACGACGGGTCGTTTGTACTTATTTGTACGGCGTTGGCTGTCAATGATTTCTTTTTCTTTTTTTTTTTTCGAAAAAACGATACTCGACGAGTTCACTCCATCTCGATGCAGTACAGTTCTGCAGTTTGTACTAGCGATAGTTCTCCTATCTAACGAGCCGACACCGCACAGCGGCTTATATTATATTATATTATTATTTATGTTATTATAATACACCGCCCCGCGAATAGACCGCAGCAGACGGTTGTCAGGAAACGAACGCGCAGTACAAAACAAAACTGGCGCGCTATAGAACAACTGCAGAAAATAAAAATTTACCAAAAAAAAAAAAAAAAAAAACGACCCAGAAAAGAGTTTATTATCTCCGCAGACGTTCGTCTTTTTGATCAACGCGTTTTATTCTTAGACGTCGCGGACGGGGTGAAAAAAAAATAAAGTGAGAGTGAGAGATGGAGCGAATAATAATAATAATATAATGGTATGGTATATCATAAGGAAAAAAAACTTTTGCGAGCAAAGACGAGACGACGAGGTCTCGGTGCAGCGGAATTCATTATTTTTGTGCGCGGACTCTGCTGCAGTGTAGTTAAAGAAGAGGACAATGGGGGTCGCGAATTTTCCGGGCCGACAAACCCTCAAGATCGAACGCGCTTGATAACGATATAAAAACAATAAAACCTGGGGCGGATCTCTCGAACCTGTCCAAAGTCGTCACGACCCAAAGCCTATTGTCTTAACGCCTTGCAGATGGCCCGATAAAAAACGAATGGGTTGTTTAAGAAAACTTAAAACCGTCGACGTCCCACCCTTCGGCCCGCGCACCGACGTGTCCCACCCGCGACCATTGTGCAGCGCCGCGAAAAGTTCGCGTACACCGCCACTGCCACCGACACGCGAGGCACAGAGGAGAAAATTATGTGTATGTTTAGACTAGTACTTTATAGTATTATATTATTATAATGGTGTACAAGTATTTCTATATAATAATATAATGTAATGAAATGAACATTCAGAGACGACGCGTCCAATAAACCACACCACGCTTTCCTCGATCATTAGGCTCGCGCGCGCGCGTGGTTTTTTCTCTTCTTCCTACCGATACTATTACGTGCCTATAATAATAGTATATTATATTGTTCTTACCGCGCCGTGTACGGTTTGTTTTATTTTTATTTTTTTTAAATCCATCGCAGCGGCGACGGCGACGGTGGCTAATATATATTAATATAATATTATATGTGTGCGCGGAATGCGGAGAAAAAGAAAATATCCTTTAATTGGTCTGATTTATCGTCTATTGTTCACGTGCTGGTCGTGATGGTCCGTTTTTTTTTATTATTATATATTTTATGTTTCAGCGCCACCGGTCAGCGCCACTCCTCGCAGGCTGCAAGTGGTCGTTACCCGCCGTTGCCACCGCATCTTATTATCGCCAAACCTATCCAAAGGCACACGCTCACGACCGGCTTGTCGGTTATATGTATTATAATTATTATTGTATGGGCGCACGGTTGTTATCCCAAGTCCGATCGTCGGTCGTCGTTTCTAGAGTGGCGCACGCGCGACGCGTAATCTACGCGGAAATCGACGCAATTACTGTACATATATGTACAGGTAAGCGGCGTCATATGTTACCGCGGTCGCGGTATAATACCCGAGATTATAATATAGCATTTTACATTACGCTGCTACCGATACGAAAACGTATAGAACGGCGAAAAGCGTACGCAGACGAGAGTAATACAGAACGTAGGTATACTTTAGTGTAGAATATAAATATTACTACATCGTACATAGCACATGCGACGCAGTCCGGGTGCGGCGGCAATCCGTTTTGGAAAGGTCTAAATTAGGCGGTGACGGCTACGACGACGACGGGACCGCCAAAACAAACAGACTCGTAAATTAATTGTCAACTCTGGTAACCGCACCAATTAACGTGATGTCGTTAAACATTAAGTTGCCGGCGGCGGCAGGGTCTGCATAACGTCGTTGCGTTCTCCACCCTCTGCGACCCCGGCCAGGACTCCTGCTCCCACTGCTCGGGGTGAATCCCGCGCGCGAGCCGTCTGTCTGTTTAATTCTCATTTGTCACCTCAAACCCCTTTTTCAGCCGCCCCGCGCACGTCCCTCACCGCACCGCGGACCGTACATACACCGTATATACACGCGCGATTGTACACAACAACACAATATAAACACAATAATAACCATAATATAACAATAATAACGTTAATATATTCTTCTGTCTCGGCGGATACAGCAGCCGCTCGACGTCAGTCCATCAGTCAATCCGACGACGCGCGCACGCGACTATAATAATATGATATAATACGCATAGTGTATACTGCCGCAGAGGTACCCATATATAAATATGCCGATTAATGAGACGACGATCGCGCAAACTAGCTTACCCCCGAGCCGCGTTGTACCCTTTGCGACGACGACGTCGACCTGAGGCCGCAGCACGACGTGCCTGTACAATGATAATAATAATATAATATATAAACGACGACGGCGGCGGCGGCGCGTTGTCCTCGAGTCGGATCGAGGTGCACACACAATAAAACAATTTTTTATCCCGCACGCCACTTCGGCTGTATAGGCACATTATAATAACATATCGGCCGCCCCTTTTTTTTTTTATTCTCCTCTCTCGATCGCCATACCGTACGGCGTTTGTATGCAAATTCCGTGGCAAATTTGCATATGTACGCGCGCGTGTAGCGGTATTGTCTCGTCGTCGTCGTCGTCGTCGTCGTTAAACGCTTTCCGATTTTTGCGACGGACTATCCGAAACAATGGCCGCACTCTCCAAAGACGCATTATACATACGTATAATACACATCGTAGGTACGCGTATATTATTATTAAAGTGTATGTGTGTGCAGATAGGTTACTGTCCGACGGCTGTTGCTGCAGTGAACGCGCGAGGTCGTGGCCAGTGTTTTTCTCATATATATTATACCGCAGTCTAGAACGAGAGGACGATCTACACGAATAAAGGACGTATATATTATAAAAGTTGCATGTTGCGATCGTATATTCGTCTGAAGAGACGCGAGGAAAAAGTAGGCGCGTAGTCCGGGGAGGGGGGGATGTTTAAATTGTATAAATTATTATATCATAATAATTTGTGGGGGACCTTTACACCCACTATTTTCTATTGTAGCCGTACATTTTTGCGTTAAAATACAATATAGAACATATAATAATATATGAAATCATACTATGACAATTAACATATTTTTTTTCAAATACGATTGGAGAAAACGCCGATAACGGTTCATAACATATTCACTCGTGCGATATCTGAATTCTAAGCCGAATACGTTCTGCCGGGACGTTCTATATGGGTACCGATAACGTATACTATAGTAAAAATAAAATTGGACATTTGTTCGGCGGAGAGGGACGAAAAATGGGGCGCGATCTGGACACCGGTCCGACGTGGCCGGACCATTAGCATTCCTCGGAGTATCTCGGCCGCGTCAAATTATTGCCCGGTGACTGGCGTCGCCGTCGATTGATTAATATTACGACGACGACCTGCACCCTATGCGTCATATGTACACGTGTACTGCAGTTACCCCGGGGTGAAAAAAAAAATAATGATGATAATATAAAACGGCCAGGTATAGGAGGAGGCGATACATGGGCACACAATATCGTACACGACACGATAGTGATGGCGAAAATAATAAGAAAAACGTCCGGCAAAAGGTTATAATAAATGATGCGGCGGAAAATCAACAGGGGCACACACACGCGGACGCGGACGCGCATATAATGCCATACATTATATTATTATTGCCTTCGGTGTCCAATATAATATAATAATATGATATAATGATAATACGAGCGGGGCGCATATTGTGCAATGCCGAGACGCGGCGGCGGCCATTGTGCGGGCGAGCGTTGTTCGAGAGCGGCGGCGGCGCGTGATTTATGGCGGGGGACGACGGGCCCGGTCAAACTGGTTGACGACAAAAGAATTTAAACGAATAAACGCGAAATTTGACGTCTTACGCGGCGGCGCGACACGTTGTTGGTCGGAAATTCCTGCACCTTTTGTCGTCAATCAGCAGCGCAGCTATATCTTCTCCGCGTCGATGGGTCGTTTTTTTTTTTTCGATAATGTTTTTCAATATCAAAACGCCGCGTCGGTCACCGACGGTTTTTTTTCCGACCACTTTCGATCGCCGTCCACGCATTCGCACGCCACCCCTCGCCCGATCCACCGAACCGACGCCAAACCGCGACGCGTCCGCCCGTTACAACATCGGTATATTATAAAAAAAAAGACGCTCTCGACAGCGCTGCAGACTTGCAGTAGATATAATATACCTCTGCTGTACACGTATACATTATATCGACGACCGTCGACGGCCATAAATCTCCTGCACGCGCGCGATGGCTCGAAATTTATAACCGAGCGGCGTGACACATATATATATACACGCGTAGGTATATATTATTATTATATATATATAGACGCGATGTTTATTACCGGCTCGCGTTTTTGGTCCCATTGAATTGTCAAAATGAGCGATGACCGCGTCGTCGCCGCGGCATGGGTCTGCGTTGCGCGAAAACCAAAACAAATAAATTTAAAAATCGTCGGGAGAGGAGAAATCGGTCGGTCCGGGGAGATTTCGGGTGATGAGGCGAAACGCGCCGGGCGCGCGGCAAACCGGTCCGCGCGCGCGGGATGTGTAAAAAAACCGCGCGGACGTACGAAAACGATTCGCCGCGTCGACCCGAGAAGACGACGCGTACACGTCGCCGCCGTCATGCAGGTATGGAACCCCGCATACCACCGTACGGTGTCGTCTTGACCCGCGTTGATGACGGTGGGAGGGGGAGGGGGGCACCTATCGGGCGGCGATAAATCGATTAAAAACAAAAGCGGCTCGCCGATGCACCAACAGCAACAGCAACAACAACGACGACGACGACACAATAGATGCAGCTCTGCACACGCCACACTTGCCCGTGGACTCTATACTATTATATAATATTATAATATATATATATAACATTATATTATACGTGTACGACGCACAGGTATATAATATTATTATGGTATACCAGTGTACGTACCTACGCAAACGATACGCGTAACTCGGCGCAGCACCTCATTACCGATGCAAACGCCGCCGCCACCGGATCGGCGGGACGCGGTGGCGAGTGAATGCGTCTGTGTCCGTCCGTCCGTCGTCGCGGGTACACGCGCGCGACGCACGGCCGGCCCCCCGCCCCAAATGGACGGGCCCCGGTCGGCCAATCGGCACAGGTAATCCCCGTGTAAATATAACGTAAGTGTGTATGTTTGTTTGTTTGTGTTTGAGCGTGTGTGTGGTTTTGTGCTTGTGTGTGTGTGTGTGTTTTTATTCTCGACAATCGACGTCGTGTGATACGCGCCGATGGTGCACCGGCGGCGACGCATATGCAGCTGCACATTGCACATATTATTATTATTATTATTACATACGACATGCGTTATGGTGCGTAGATACATATACCTAGGTATAATATTATATTATGCACTATTACGGCGAGGTGGAATTATATACTATATACGAGTATTATACCTGTATAATGTATACGCGTCGCATACCTAATGTGACCGTCACGTGGTGGTCGTCTGTGCGGGGTAATCGAATTTTGTACCGTTGCTGCGGCAGACGGCGTCATAATAAAGTCGTCGGGACTTAACTCGATTCCACCGAAATTGTTGTCGATGCGGGAAATTACGGTCAATTATTATCAAACGCGTACCGTCAGATGGTCTCCCGCCACTCGGCGAATGCGAATTTTCCGCCGGTTCAGCGAAGTATCACTCTGCGCAGTCTGCAGACCGTACACAAATACGATTATCGGCTTGAAGACGAAACCCCGTATACGTATATATACACGATTATATAATATACGAGACGGCTACCTAAGGTATATACCTACGCCGTGCGCGGTAATCAACGTTCTTAAATCAACGGTTAGGTTAGGTGGTTATCTCGGGCGGCGGACGAGTGGAGGCAGGTCAGACGACGACATAACTCGGCTAATGAACACGAGCCGGTACACATATACACGGACACAATATGCAGTATTATATATATATATATAGGTATGCGCGTGCGCGGTAGGTAAGTCGTGCTTTCTTTCGACGCGCGGTCATATTATATTATATAGGTATTATTATTATAAAATACATTATGCGACATAGGAATTTATAATGAAACCGTAAATCGTTGGCCCGAGTGCCCGGCCGACTGGCTTCGGATATCGTTAATCGTTCCAAATATAATATATCATAACGCGCGCGCGCGTCCAGAGCTGTCGTATGTACCGTACTATAATAATATTATAGGAGGTACCTATACAGCAAAATAAGAATATTATTATTTCGATTTTGAAGTTTCGCAACCGACTCGGCGGCATTTCGCTGTCGTGGCATAAATCTTCGCGCGCGAAACGAGTCATATTATTATATTATTCGTGTTCGTCGGCCGGTTGATTTATTTTGATTTCCCGCCACCGCCGGCGCGGCCTGTCACACACGTGCGCGCCAGTTAATTTTACCGACCCAATTCACCTAGTCTACAAACTTCTTGGTACGTTCTCAAAAAAATACGAAAAATAAACACACGCACGCTCGCAAACGCGTATATTATGCATATTGTTGTGCTCCTCTCGATAGGACGCCCAACTGCCACGGTCGTAACTCGAGGTAAAGCACAAAATAAATAAATTGTCCGTAAATTATCATCATCACCGTGCGGCGTGGCGTGTTTTTCGTGTTATTTTTTACGATTTTATTGGCCACCGCCGTGTACATGTATATTTTATTATTATACCACGGCGTATATAACACGTCAGGTGTGTGTGTGTGTGTACGTCAGGAGAGCTCCGAAATCGTTTTTACTCACTCTCTCTCGCTCACAGTCCATCTTTCCTTTATCGTCTTCAGAAAAGCATTATTAAATATTATAACGTCCGGCCGACGGGAGCACCTGCGACGCAACCGAAAACACACAATTGATGTGATAAAACGAAACAATGTCATATAACATAAACACATGGTCTTCTATATAGTGTCATCGGTGGCGGCGGCGGTGAAAACGATTATTTTTACGACTGACGCGTAGTTTTAGTGCGTATGTCACAATGTACACACTACTGTGCTGCTGACCTCATCTCGGGCCGATCCGAGTGTACACTGTAACTTAATATGTGCTAAGTGTAAAACATGTAGAGTGGGTCCGAATACATTCAGTCGTTCCATTTATTGTTAGGTATCAATATTAGATATTGATAGATTTTGATGAGGTAGAAAAGGAGGAGGACCCGAATCAAACGTAAGCGGTTTTTAGAAAAAAATGCACATACCAATCGTAACGCGTGATCGACGAAATTTATAATATCTACGCGTTTGATTGGCGCAGTGTTCATTTAAAACAAAAATTAATTATCATTACCACCTACTCTAAAGGCGCACGTACCTGATGTCTAATCGTTATCTCCCGAGACGGCGTTTTTTTTTTTTTATATACTTGAAAATGTACAGTCACTGATGCTGTATAATAATAATATGAGTGAGCAACCAACGGTAGCCATGAATATTAGTGTATTATAATAATATATACGGGCCGACGTGACACACGCGGGTAGGTCACACACCTATATACGATCGGTCGTTATCGGGGATTTGAATGGATCGTCTAATTATGATCTATATAAAAATATGATATTATATTATTGCGTTTTATGCGTTTGAGGATTTCGGGAGGACAAAAAACGCTTTTTTTCCCTCGAAATTCTATAGAATCACACGGCACCCCGATAAAAACGGTGACGTCGCTTAAATATATATATATTATTTACTCGATAATATATATCACGTGGGCACACGCGGTCGAGACAAAAGCGGCGGGCGCGCGCGTTATAACACTACACGGTAGTGCATTTGAAAATATTATCGTCGCGAGCGGAGGGGGGAGGGGTGTCGCGGGACGAGGGGGACGGAAAAAAATTGTGTAATTTATGTCCTATCGGTTTGACATCAAAAGATTGTGCGTGTGTGTGATACAGTTGGGGTGAGAGCGCGCGTTATTTATGTAATTAATAATTTTAATGGCCATCCGTCCGTCGGGGTACTGACGAACTGCTGCTGCTCGTACGTACGGCGCTGATCGGCCGTGGCGGCGGCCCTGTCGAAAATATCCTCTGACTGATTTATGTCTTTTGCCGCAACAACGGGGCGAGAAAAAAATATATATATTACGCACGCACACACGCGTATTTGATATCATAAATAAACGGCTTCCCCGCCACCGCCGCCGCCGCAGAAAGCTGCTGCAATAAAAGATCAGCTGTCAACCCCCCCGGTACACCCCCCCACAAGGCACCGGGGCCCGTGCAAAATCCGAGTGTACACGCACGTTTGTTATATTACATTATATATCATACATAGGGATCGACGTCACATGTATAGTCGTCGTCGTCGTCGTCGTCGTCGTCATACAGTCGTCGATGCACATGGCGGGCAAAAAATCGTTAGATCTCTGGACTTGGAAAACACCCGGAGGCTGCACGACAATAAATCTATACGTTCTTTTCCGTGTCTAATCCGGGCCAACAGTCGGAAATCGCGTCCCGGCCGACGCAAACAGATCGTCGACACGCACGCACATATATACACATTAAACTATAATAATATATAAATGCGTACCTATACATAGAACGCGCGATCGGTGGACTCAGATATCCGTCTCCAGCTAACTCAATAAGGATCACAAAAGTATGACGACACAAATGAAATGCCACCGAAAACATAACAACATTTCGCAATAAAAAAAAAAACCCCAGAGAAAACGTCCGATCTTCTGTACCTACCTATATATATATCATAAAACAATATAATGATAAAGTTGAATACAAGTATACAAACTATAATGAAATAAATCTAAACTGCAGGCATACACTCCTAACGTTGGGTCGACGTAAAATACCCGCTGTGGAAATCGTTGCACGGAAGTTTGAGTGTTTACGAAAAATGGTAACCTACGTGCCTACCTAATGATAATCAATATTTGACTGATATCGACACAAAAATACTGTAAAAATAAAAAATCTTAAAAAGTGTCACAGGCTGAACGTATACTATAATAATATCAACTTTTGAATTGACTTCTTGTTTTCAGTCTCGGGGACTCGAAAAACGTCTTGAATTTGTAAAAAAAAGCTCTTACAAAATAACTGGTTTATATACACGGTAATAATACTCGTGTAAACATGAATCGGTATAGGGGCACCTGTATGCACCTGTATAGTAGCCGACTACCTCTGAGTCGGTCACATGTAGACTGGGACCGGAGGACGGCGTTACCGAAACACCTTCTTTAGATATTATACACATTATATTATTATGTCAAATTATTTCGATACTTAGGTCACACACATACAGGCAACGTCATCCGTTCGACCGACTCGACATATTATAGCCAACATGCTGCTGCTGCACATCAGAGTACTTTGGCGTGTAATATAATATAAAAGCGCTTAAAAATCATCGCCGCAGCACAGTGTATACACACGCGAGTATAATGTGACGATGATGTTGACGATGACGATGATGATACACACGACCTCCGCTGTCGCCGCACACGAGGGACATCTGCCCCTCTTTTTTTCCACTTTAATTACCATCGACATCGTCGTGTCTATAAATCAAGAGGTGACGTGTGCTCACTCACACACACACACACAAACGTATATATACGAACGTAATGCACTCTCCCGGTCTCTCTCCTATATACACGCGAGTTGGAGCGGGGAAAACGACGACGACGACGACAATATACAATAATAATAATATACAATATAAATAATTGTGACGACTGCGACTCCTCGTGTATATTATATGCATACCCGCAACACCGCACATGCACATAATATTATGCATTTATCATTATTTTTATCATACCCGAGCGGAGAATTACGTTTTTAGTTATTAAATTTATGATGTATAATATTATATTATGTTATAATGTATACGCGCGTACACACACGATGTGCATAATATCATGCGATTCCGTCGGGAACGACGTGGGGCAAAATATATATTTAAACGCGATTTACGACGATAGTGCGTTATTATTGTGCGTCTGTCGACGCGAAGTGCAGCGGATCCGCCGAAGACTGCACCGCGAGAGCGGCGTCAAAGCGTATTATTATTATAATAATAATAATATTATTATTGTACTTAGGCGGCGAGTGACAAAAGTGGCAGTGCATGTACGTACGTCGTACGCATAATATTATAATGATAGTCACTTTTCGGTCGGCGGCGCGAGGAATCAAAAAACGTCACACACACGCGCAATTAATAACTGCCGCCGCCGCTGCCTCGGTGTGTGTGCACAGCGCGCGATGGACATGTGTTTGTCGAATTACACATATATTATACGGAGGCGCACAATAATGGCTGTCAACATTTATCACCGAGCGCCGCCGCGGCAGATGTTCGACGCGAAAAAAATATCGGATAAAAACATGTATGCGCGGGCGCGCTTACGACGTACCTATATATAATTTTAATATCGTACAATATTAATATAATATAATGTATACAATATACACGACGGAAATCTATAGTACGAAGACGCCGAAGAATGGCGGCGCGTCGAAGTATTCGATTTTCGAATCAATCCCGGAAACGGCCATTTTCCGAGCGTCGGGACGAAAAAAAATTCACCGCCACCGATCGCGTATTATACTAATGTGATATTATAATAATATAATATACTCGCGTGGATACATATCCGCCAGTCGTGTAAACGACCCCGCGATCCGCAGACGTCGCGCGCATCCCTCATCCCTTCTCCGCGCCGCCGCCGACCCTATGGTCGTAGTACTCCTCGAGCGTATAATCCACTCTTATAAACACACACACACACATGCTCACGATGTGTAAACGAAGTGTATATTATGTACAAGCGAGTGTGTTGTGTTTATACGAATATAATAATAATAATAATAATATACCTTCTCGGCGCGTTTAACCCGACCCCGCCGCGGTGCAGTCGGTTGTCGGCGGCTAATTTGTCAAGAAACCCCTAAACGCCGCCGCCGGAAAACAAACTACCGCGCCGAGGTCCCGAAATCGTGTGCGGTTACGATGTTACACGACGAGAGCGGCGGTCGTGTTTACGTGCTTGGTATATTATGATGTGTATTTATATAAATCACGAGGTTTTCGTCGCGTTGTTTTTGTTTTCCGCCGTCACCCCGTCGATTATTCTCGCGTCGTCGTTATTATTATTATTAATATATTTTTTTTTTTCCTTCCGTCTTTTCCCTCTTCATTTTAGATTACGCGCACTTTACTCCCGGACCGCCCGCGGCGAAGGACACGGCGCCCGCGAATCGTTTCATTTTTTGCGGAAAAAATACGAGAGCTGTCACCGCCGCGGGATGCGCGCTCAAGCTCCGCGTTTTTTTTCGATGCCTCCACTCTCCCCCTCGCTGTTCCCATCTCCGTTTTCTTTTCCGGCCTTTGCTTTTTCGTTTTGATGGACGCTGTCGATCAACGACCGCCGCGGGGACGCGACTCGACAGGAGACGGAAAAAAACTGTA
Source organism: Sitobion miscanthi (assembly GCA_008086715.1). Taxonomy (NCBI): domain Eukaryota; kingdom Metazoa; phylum Arthropoda; class Insecta; order Hemiptera; family Aphididae; genus Sitobion; species Sitobion miscanthi. The sequence continues at coordinate 51,554,102 of CM017797.1, forward strand.
TATATAATATTATTATAAAAAACATTCGACTACGCACCCCTACCGCGGACGACCATAGGATATAATTAAACGCTCACTAAATACTTTTCTCTTTCGTCGTCCTCTGTACGCAAGTCGTAACAATACGTCGTGGTTTTGTCGGCAAAAAAAATACAGGACGATTCACGAAGCTTCGTCAGTCCCCATTTTATTCTGTGATAAAGCATTTATTCAAATTCTGATTATTAGAGGTCTGAAGTATACGTTTTAAGGTTCATAATATTTTGAAATACTTAGATTTCATATCATTGAATGAGTGCCCCGTGGCGATCCTAACTTGATTTTTTCAAATGAGTAGCCCCCCCCCCCCTTTTTACAGTAAATTGATTTATCTAATGTGACCAGATGATTTTTTTCTATGATATTAGTGTAGGTGCTTTTCATTATCTATAAATTGGTAAAAATAGTTTTTGAGTTCTTTAACTTTATCCAAACTAAGAAAATGGTCTACGACAATAAGCTTGAAAATTACATAGTTATTGGTATTGTTCCATAAACAATTTATAATTTTAAAAATACCCATATAGGTGAATCACTCTGTATATTATTTAATGTCTACGACATCACGACGTTTGGTGATCAAAACGGCGCCGCGGTAGAAAAATTGAAATCGAATCCAATTGTATAACAGCAATATCACATTGGTTTGGAATACCTATATCTAGACGTTTCGAGGACGCTAATTTGCTGGTCTCCGTCTCGTTAATATTTTACACACTGTCGGTGGCGGCTGCTCGCTCGCTCGTTCTTGAAAAATAAATAAATCGTCCGACCTAACAACAATAATAATGAAGTCTCGTAATAACAGACGGTTATTGTATACACACGTTGTAATATTTTAATAATATTTTGCAGTGCACATTACGTTATATATAGGTACGAGCGCCGCTGCAGGACCTACCGCATTCGTGCTAATATAGAAGGCGAATTATTATTACCTCGGGACGCGTTTACGAGCCAACCAATCATTATTATTATTACTATTCGTTTGGCCATTATCCGGCGTTTCTTTTTTGGCACATGTCATATAATACGCGCGCGATTTGTGTGCGTGCGCACGCGCGTGAGTTACCGAGACGTGTTTCAAGGTTTTTCGTGAGTTTGCAGTGTACTCGTATTATATAGCAGTAGTAGTACCCATGTTAAAAATCGTATTTATTTCCACTGGGCGACCACCAAGACCAACATTATCCACACCCGTCAGTATATTAGGTCTCCTTTGGGGCCTGGAGGAGTTAACCAATATCGGACGCGATAAATCTCGCGTCCGCCCGTCACGTCGAATTTTAGTATTTTTTATTTTATATTTTTGAATAATGTGGCTTAGAGAAAGAGAGATAGAGCGAGGGAGAGACAGAGAGAGAAACCGATTGCAGAACGCACGCTGCAGCTGACCGCGGGGACGACTATATAGGCGTGGAACGAAAATCCGACGCGCACAAAACGCTATATATACACATATATATTACTATTATAATCATCATCATCATCATCATCGTCGTCGTCGTTATTATTATTATTATTATTATTATTGCCACGAGATATGCACACGCGGACGGCAATAAATCAAGGTTTTGTCCGTCAGCCCCGGATCATCATAAACCTACTCTTTCCATCTTTCATTATTGTTGTTATATTATTGCCATAGCGTGGTCATAAAAAATATATACATATATATATATTTATCACATAAATATATAGTTTCGCCATCGCGCGCATCATTGTTAACACCACGCACGACTCTAATCCTCGGGCCCGATGCGCGATCATTAACGACGAAAAAAAAGCACCACCGCACACACCCGATGTCACATAATTTACGCTGGTTTTGATGTGTTTTTGTCGTGAATTGCAGTACGCGCAGTTCGAAAAAAAAAAGTACACCGCTGTTAATCGAATAATTTTTTTTGTTTTCCTGCACCGGCGGCACACGGATGAATCCCCGTTGACGGACGATCGCGATTACACGAAATTCGGTAGGTACGAGACGGACGTGGAAACGTCCTGACAGTGTCCGCCGCGGCGACGGGGTGGTAGACCGCTGCTTGCAGAAGCCACTCGAGTGAAATTCGTTTGGGGGAAACGATTTTACGTCTTTCTCTTTACGACGACGACGGCGGTGCGTATAATAATATTATATTATATACGTCCGAATATAAACATTTTCATTTCGCGAAAAAGGTTCGGTGACTGGCGGCGATCCGTGCGCGTGTGCGTGCGTGCGTGTGTGTCCGGTCGTCTTCGCCACCGCCGCCGCCGTCGACGTTACACAACGGTTGACAGGGTTGTTTTTTTTTTTTTTGTTTTTTTTTTTTTTATTTTGCTCCGTTGCAAGTGACGTTGAAGCCCGGCGCGACCTGTTCACGTCACCCACAGATCACCGGCGGCAGACGTATATATATATACTCACACACACACACACATATATACACAGAAGTATACGGCGTGGCGGCGGTGGTGTAGTCGAGGAAATTGCTTGTGGACGTCGTCCCCCGGAAAATTGGAAAACGCGGATTGCCCGGCCGACGGCAATGAGTGACAGTCTTGTCATGCGGCTTTCTTTCTTTCTATATACCTCTTCCTCTTCCTCCTCGTCGTCGTAGTCGTCGTCTCGCTCTCCGCCGCCCGGGTATATATTCTTTTCCTTTTCCCCGCTTTTTTCGTCGCCGCATCCCAACCCCTGCAACCCGCTACTACTATATAATACTACTGTACTGCGCGCTGCACCGTCACCCTCGCGTCCTCCCCGTTTTTCTTTTCACCGCCACCACCGCCGCCCGTGCAACGGTGGCGGTCTCCTATTTTCCTATACTCGCGCGCGCACACACACGTTTAAGTATATATTATATACGGGCGGAGAGACAGCTGTCCGCCGTTTTCCAGCGGCGACGGCAGAGAAACAACAAAAGAATATCCGGAGCGCGGACGAGGAAATTTGTTACGAGTGAAAAAAAAAAAAAATAGAAAGAAAACAACACGGCGCGCGTTGAGAGGACATATAGGAAAATCGATAGAATCGGGTCGTGGAGTCTGTCTCGTTGATCGATGACGAATAATAATAATAATGATGATAACAACTGCACACTCGTATTGGACGGTGAACTATAATATATATATATACACCTCCTATATTATATTTGTGCGTGTGAGGCAAAGCAGCGCGCGGGCGACAAAACGAACGTAATAATTCGAGTAAAGCGATATGATTGAAACGGTGGCGGGTGATGTGGTGGTGGTGGTGGTGGGTGAGGACTTAGGGTTGGCGGACCTGGACACATATATATATATAGTGGCAGGGGTCGGCCGTCCGGTTGATGTACGGCGGGCAATGAGCGTTACGGATGGACTACCGACGACGTCCGCCGCGCGTTTATTTACCGCGATGCGCGGCCTTCGATCAACGTCCGCAGTCATAATATCTTTGCGCACCGGCCGGCCGGGAGACTTATGGCACCCCATCAAATCGTGACGTGCTCGGCGGCGAATTTTTTCGACGCCCGCCCACGTGTGCGCGTATATAATGTATAGCCCGTCTCGAGTATATAATATATACATATATATAGGTGTGATGCAGTACATATAATAAAATAACGGCGAGAGAGGTATAGAACACATAATACAATATTATTATACATACATTATATATATATATATGTATTATATGCGGTATAGCTGCCGAGAGTACACCGCATATACACGCGCGAATGCTGAGAGAGAAAATAAAAAGGATATTTTTTCCTATTTGTTTTAACGAGCTCGTTGCCGCCGAATGTTTCTCTCGTCCTCTCTCCATTTATACATATATATATATATATATATTTATATATTATATGTACATAATCTCGAACCGCTGTCACCTCGGCGGTTAGACGTGGAGACTATTGTTTTCCCCCTCGCCGGTGGTGGGGTGGCGGTGATCCGTCCGCTCCGTTCGCGCGCGCGTCCTCGGTCAGACGTCAGTCCGCCGCTCGCGTTATTGGGTTTCGGCGGAGGCGTTTTTGGAAATCGACGGGCACGACAGACGTACGCGCTCATTGAATATGCAACGGACGGTGGCGGGAAAAACCCTTTGGAATGACACGACCGTCGGGCGACTGACAGCGCCGAGCTGCATACACACCCTCCTCCGCCAACTTATATATATGTATATATAGCTGCACGGCCGGCCCCCTCACTCTATCTCTATACCTCTGTCGCCGTGTCTCTCTCCGGCGCGGTTGACTTATCCGATCGTGTCCGTGACGTTTTGCCCGGTGGACCGACTCAAATTGACAAGGATTTTCTTCCGCGGTCGACCGCACCACCACCCCCCTCCCCCCACCCAATACTGCAGCAGAGACTGGCAGAGCGATGGAAATTCCGACTACCGCCCTGCACCCGCTATCATCCGTCAAGATCGCCGCACGACTATACCCTCCAGCCGTTGGCCAGAAGACGACGACATGAAAATTTCTGCTAGAAATCGACCGGACACAATTTACACATACACACATATATATGTATATACAATACGCATACACACATATAAATATATGTTGTAGTCGTAGTCGAATCTCTTTTTGCCGACACTTTGTCGTTATTGCGGTGCGCACGTCTACATATATATCGTATTATCTGTATACGGACCTAACGAAATGTCACACCACGCGCTTTACCGCCCGCCACGCCCTGCGACCACCACGGCTGCGGTAGTGGTTTTCTGGCGTTTTATTACCGTCGTACCGAAAAACAGGGGGTTAATATTTACTAGCAAACGCCGCTATATAATACGCTCACTACTTGTTATGCATGAGCACTGCGCCGGGCGTATATATATTGCTGCAGCATCAGCAAAAGGTTTTCTCCCCCTACCCTCCGCCGGAACAAGTATTGCATTTAAACACCTCATTGTGAGCGCCGCACCGCACCAGGGGCTAAGCAAGTTATGACCTCGGCCGGTTCGCAATGATATTTTCGCCCTTAACGTTTACGACGGTCGTCGTCGTCGCAGTCGTCTTCGAATGGCATCCCTCCAGCTAACCACCCACCGCCCGTCCACTGATTCGTCGGAAAATAATAAGAAAACTTCTTAGGCTGCAGCCGCTACCCGCACGTCCAATCCGCAAGTCGTTTTGCATAACCGGACGCCGTCTCGAAAATTGGTTTTTTTCCTTCTTTATACACCCAAAATTTATACTACACCCTCCTTATCGCGCCACGACGACGATAGTATTGTTATTATTATTGTGTACATATATTACACCAGTGGTGGATTTCGGTCGCACATAGGTATTATATATATATAATATTATTATGGTATATCTGCAGCAGTAGTGGTGGAAAGGGCTCGGACGAGTTATGACGGTGTCGGGGCTTCGTTCCAGCTCTCCCTCATTCCCTCTCTATATCTCTCTCTCTCCCCCGTCGAAGAAAGTAAGTTTTTTTCGACATTCGGCTTGACCGCGCCGCCGAGAGTTGGTCGTGGAAACTTAATTGGACCGACGGGGCGATTCATCAAAAGTTTTCACTGGGTTGACGGATTTGGGTTTTCTCGGGGATGCCCGTCCGATGGATGCAAGTGACACGGCCGCCGCTGAGCTCGTTTTGACGTTTGAGAGCCACGTCCGCACCAGATTAATTAAGATTCGGCTTTGTTTGTGGTCGCCGGCGCGCGCTGCCCTCTCCCATTGCCGATTGCGGTGGTCGGGCCAGAAACGACGACTATACACACATACACATTATATGCGTATACACTGCAGTGCCGGCGATGACGGCCCGACGACGTGAGCGAAATGATTGACGGACGTGTGGTCCTGCGGCGGGGTGCGAAGGGGTGGTCTCGGTTGATTGATATTCCAATTTGGCGAGCACGACGGCGGTGGCAGCGGTGGCGGATTGAGCGTGGGGTAGCGCAGCGGTCGGCGTAAAGGGTTGACGACGGCTGTGGTGCGGCGGCAGAGGCGTTAGCCGGAAGGGCGGCCGCCTTTGATGTCAAACCCAGCGAACTTCCTTCACTCGTTCAGCAGCAGCAGCAGCAGCAGCAGCAGAGCAGGTACCTACCTAGCGTGCGCCTTTTACGTCCCGTTTCAATTATTGCCGCCATCGTACGCGTAAACATATTATATTATTACGTAACGTTACAAACAAAAATGGAGCCCTAGGCGCAAAAGGTGTGTTCCGCTATTCCGCCTTTGCCGTGCGCAGTCTATACGCAAACACAAATAATAATAACATTTATAATATATATAATATTACATATTATGCTTTTATATGGTCGCACACTTGGCGGCAACGCTGCAGCGTAGAATGAGATAATATAATATCTAGTATGTGTGTGCGTGTGTGTGTGTGTATGCGTACGCGACGTTTTATATTTGGTGAGCTAATCAGATTTATCTCGCCAACAACCGCCCGAGGAAATAACAATGCATCCACGACTACAGATGGGGTGCGGCGTTTACCGTCGATTTCACGAAATATTGCGTTCCGAGTGCAGCGATTTTCTTCGCACAAAAATGTACACAGCGTCTATCGCGACTCTATATATAGGTACCTATAGGTACCTATTATTTTCTCGCGACGATAGATTTACGACCGGCAACGTCCGAGTCCATCACGCACCATAACATAAGTCCATATATACACCTAGGCTATTTCTGCCCACGTTTCCGCATATATTCTGCCCCGTTTATCATCGAAATCGATCTCGCACGTATATATCAAACTGCAGCAGCAGTCATCGCGCGGCGTATTCTCTCGCCGTTTGCGATACGAACTGTTATATTCACGCTCTCCTCGACTACAACAATAATAAATTGTGAGTTGTATATGTGAAGAAAAAAAATCGGCTTACGTCGTTAAAGCCGTATTACTATTATTTTGCCGCCGCCGCAATTTCGTGTGTGCCGGTCGTCATCCGCCGCTGTTATTTTATTTCCTCCCCGTCTCCGTCACCGACGACTTTCCCTAGGCCAAAGGGCGTATAAAGTCAGCTCGACGTGCTATATATTCGCACTTACACTCACACGAACACGCGAAATCGAGTCCGTCGGAGCGCGCGGGTAGGAGCAAATCGGAAACGCACGTGATATTGTACTACGGGGAAATCTCGGCGGAAACCGATCGTCCGGACTGTATATATATATATAAAATGTAGCCAATCGGTCAATTCCCCACAAGCCCATAAGACTAAACGCGTATACTTGTTAATTTCGGCGTAGTGACCGGCTGTAATAATATGGTTTCCGCCATATTACAATGATGTACAACCTCCTCCTCTAACTGTGGAGAAAAATAATTTATTATTTCCACGACAACAGTACGCGCGCACTCGATGACACGTGCTGCAGTTTAATATGCCTACGTAAGTACAACTAAATAATTCCCATAGGTACCCGCTCGTTAAAATATATTATAATTACGATGAGGCGAGGTGTTCCGAGTCGAATCGGTTTATAATGAGTATACACGTTGAGTTATCGATGTTATTACCGCGACCAGCAGTGTGTGCGTGCGTAGGTATGTTTGCCGATCGCTAAAAGGCCTTAACGTGTACCGACACGTATTGTTTATAATAATTTATTATATATTTTTTTTTTTCATTTTCCGGTGCCCCCGACGTGCCGGCGCTAACGAGAAGAACCGCATCGGCTTATTGTTTCCGGCGGCGGCGGCGGCGTCGACTGACCGGACTAATCGTGGTGCGACCATCGCCACCGACGCCACCGCCGCCGCCGCCGCCACCGTTCGACCTCTTTGGTATTCACGACAGGCGCCCCGGAGACCACACGCGGGTGTGAGATCCTATGCGTCGTCCGTTATCGCATCGTCCGTCCGAAGAGAGTAAGTTATTGACGCCGCACGTGACCGAAGAAAAAAATCTAGTCCCTCGCCGAAAGCGTCGCGAGGCGGTCGAAACGCGCCAGAGGTTTACGCGGATATCGTATATACGGAATTGACGAGCAATATTACACGTGCCAAAAACGGAATTCGTTTCTCCTATATATAATCGCGTTTTTCGCGGGGCGCTTTGAACGTGAAAAAATAAATAAGAAAACGCGCACACGCTCGGACTGAACATAATCGGTTTCCATAGCTGTCGGGCAACACACAGAGTCCGTCTGTCTGTATGTATGTCTGTCTGTCTGTCTGTCTATCTGTCCGTCCGTCCGACCGTCCGTCGGCCGTCCGCCACCGCAGCGGCGTTATAATAACACGCGTGGCGGATCAGTGTCAGTCACGAGTGTCATGAATGACGGAACGGAGCCCGGAGCAAGGTGCTATTTGTCAGTCGTGGAGAAAAAATAAAAAAACACGTAGGCTAAAAGAAAAAAAATAATAAATAAAAGAACTCTAGATAAAAAATAAACCCCGTGTGCGTCGGACTGACGTGCATTATAACACGAATGACGTTTGGAACGCGTCGATGTCCGGTTTTTTCACATATATACAAACATTTTTAGTTTTTCGTATCATGAAAATTCATGAGTTAGATATATGTAGTTGTGTGCATACGCAGCGTGTATACCGCGGGGAGATAAAGATATATTATGCTAAAATATATTGTACGGTTATTTCGTACTGCGAGTCCTGCATCGGACTACTTATCGAATAATATAATATATAACCGACGACAGGTGTTCGTCATGCATACGATATTATAATAATTTACAAATACCATTGCTGCAGCGCGTCTACTGATGGTCGTGCGCGCAATATACGATATGGAGAGACTCCAGAGTCTAGAGCAAAAGTTCTCAACCGGTGTTACGCGGAAAACGCATCGGTGGAACGCGCGAGGAAAGCCCCGCGAATGGATGCCAGAAGAATTAGGATTAATATCAATCAATCGAATGTTATATTATGTGTTAGGTGAATAAATATAGGCGTGCTACGATGTAACAACTGGAATGATTTGAAACTGAAGGTTACCAATATGGTAATATGGAGTCAGATATTGACCACGGCGTCATGTTGTTAGTTAAACACAACGCACCAAAATTCTTATAAAAATATTTAAACCATAATCATTATAATATGAATAATAAAAAAAAAAAACAATTTTATGTAAAAAAAATAAAATATTCGGTTTTATTGTTTATAATGCTATATAGTTGCTGTTTTCGGATGATGAACTATTAAATATTGTAAATATTTTGATACAAGCAAAAGTTAAGAAAGGTATGCTTATTATACATTCAAAACAGTCGAGTGGTAAGTGAACATTTTCAAAATTTGAACAAGTGTTATTCGGATATAAGAATATTGAGAACCGCTGGTCTAGAGCGTACCAGGAACGATAAAACGTGCGTGCGTCTGGGCGAAATATAAATATCACTGCGAATTGTCGCGTTTTTAAATGCGAAAACGATCATAAAAATCAAAAAACAAAAAAATGCCATCATAATAATATACATTCGATACAATATGCCCGTTGCGGTTCTCCAGGGAGTTTTGTATTTTCCTCACTGTTTAACGATAATAGTACATAATAAAGTCGGAAAAAAACAATTGGGTTGACGTAACACACACACCACACACACACAGATGAACATTACTACTATAATATTAACGTCGTGTCCGCGAGTAGTGTGTGTGTGTGTGTGCGAGCTTATAAAAACAATACGTGGGGTAAGGCGGCGGCGGCGCGGCGGTTGATTATTATAATATTCGTAGGCGCCTCTCGTCGTTTTGCATTTTATGTAGCTGTAACACTGGTCGCGCGCGCGCGCACACACACACACCATCAGCACATAGTTTTAATGCCAACACAGTGTTTCGTCATGCAATGTGCATAATATACGCATAATAAAAAATATAAAAAAAACTGGCCGGCGACCGTACGGCGCGGCGGCCGAGAGCCGTTAAGTGATTTATGTGCGACAACCGGTATTGTCAGTCAGAGAATTATTGCGCTTGAATTCAAATGTCAACGAGCTCTTTGTGTGTGTGTGTGCGTGCTTGCTCGTACGCCTATGCGCGTGTTTTTTTATTTTAACGTGTGTGCACGACGACGCTGGTGTGCCCGATCGCGGGTTTTTTTTTAATTCGTAATACAAACGCGTATAGTATATACACGACTGTTGTGTAGTTGTAGGTGACGTCCGCCGTGCCGATGTGTGTTGGACGAAAGAAAACTACGATATACCATACACCGTACACACCATCGGTCTGTTTTTCGGACGCGTTAGGCGATCGACGTTATTTCATCTTAACGAACAACATAATATGTTTTTAGTCTCAAAATGTACCAATACAATCGCGTTCCGTAATTGACATTTTGTTTCCAAGTAAATACGACACCGCAATATAGGTACTAGGAGACCTATAATCGAGCGCATGCGCATATCGATCGACTGCGTTTTGCGAAAAAATTGACACGGCGAGATGACACTTGCGGCGGGCGACGTTAAAACGTATATTATGTACGATAAGTGGTTAGCAAAACGGGCGCAAAACGGGTGATCTAGCGAAAAAAAGCCCGACGGAGCCAATAACGGTTAAGAGTTTTCTGGTCGTAATTTACTCGCTCGCGAGCGTTGTAATTTCTTCCACCCTCTCCTCACCCACTATCGCATCGCCTACCAAGTCGACGGGACGCCGAACGAGCGCCGTGGCAGATCGTAAAAATTCCCGCCGCCCCGCACTCTCTTATCTCGGCCGGCTGATTTATGCCGGACGAGCCCGTACGCACGTCGTCGTAACACGAACGACCAAAAGAAGTAGAAGTATAGGAGCAGTGCAGTCGTGGCGTATAGTACATAGGAGACGTAGGACCCCTGCGAACAACCCGGGACGGCCTGATTCACGGCGGACACGCGGGGCGCAGGATATTTATTTAATACATCTGTTCGTCTTGACATAATGTCCCTCTATATATCGTTCACATTGTGAGCCTCCCCCCTCCCCCGCACTCTTAAGTATATACCTCTCCGCCACAACATTTGCCGTTTTATGTGCGCGCGATGCACACGGAGTGGAGGGCGACTGACGGACCGACGGCGGGGCGGGTGAGTGGGTGGACGGAGGTCCAAAAGTTTTCGCCCGTCGAAGGTATATAGAAGCTCTAATGGTACCCGAGGCCATTCCAGCCGAGATATACGACCGTTGCCCGCCGTCGCCGTTGCGCAGTTTGGCCAGCCGTGAATGACAAACTCCGCCATAACTCTTCGCCGGGGCCCTCACCCCGCTCTCGTCCGAACCACTCGCTTCAATTAAGCGCGACTCTTATCGACGGACGCAGAGTCGAAAATTTATTATTATTATTGCCCCCTCCCCCGCACTCGGCCCGCAAACGAGCCATTTATTTATTATATATATACGCGGTAAGTATACTGCGTCGGGTATATATACGAGAAGAAGAAATCTTGGTCGTTTTCGTCGCCGACCAAACGGCTCGGTGTCGGCCGCAGTGCACACATAATATAATAACGACGAACACAACGACGCGACGCACACGGAAAATAATCGATTTCATGGTCGGAAGTAGTTAATTCTGGAAAGTTTGACGGGTCGCGTGACAACAACATTTCAGTGTAAGGACCACACACTATATATACCGCTCACACACACGCCAAACAGTCCTACACGGCGAGACGGAGGGGTATAACATAATTAGGGGCACCCGGCCTTTTGTCAACGTCGTTCAACTCGGTCCGGCGGACGACGGTTTTGAATTAATTGCGTTTTATAATGTGACGTGTAAAGGACGACGGCGGAATGTGACTAAATGCCGGCTACAAAGCTGCCCGACCCGCTAGTTTCAGATCCGTGGCGGTAGTAGTGTATAGTGGTAGCGGCGGGGGCAGCGCCGAATAACAAACGAGACCCCATCAATTAGCGAACCGAAAGTTCGTCATTATATATACAAAGAGACGAAGGGGTTATAGTCGTATAGAAGCAGGTCAAAAAGATATATACATATATTTATATATATATATATATATATATATGTATAGAGTGAGAGAGAGACAGAGTGACAGAGTGGAAGCGAGGTGCCAGGGTGAGAGAAAGGTATATAAGAGAGGCGAAAGCAACTGATGAATTGTCCTAATGACCGCGTGCCCCCGCAAAGTCCGACCGGCGGCGGCGATTTGTTTGCAACGGCGGGGCTAATATGCACGCGCCCGAGTCTCTCTCGCTCTTTCTCTCTACGCGCCCTCTCGACGGACGACGCGACTTTTGACATATACGCGCTAGCTAGCTGCGCTGCCGGTCAGTCCAGCACCGGACCTGTAATGAACGACCGCTTGGGGATTACCGTATGGTATTGTCGGCCCTCCGTCGTTTTTCGACCGCCACCAATTCGTCTTCCCGCTCGAAAATAATATCGTCACACAACTTACCTGCAACAAAAAGAAAAAAAAAACATTAGCACACGCGCCAACTATTGATTGCCAACCAGCCAGCCTGCAGCCACCGACTGCGTATGTATATAGTATATTAATAAAGGTTTACTCGGGTGTCACGTCACACGGCGGAGACACGCTCGCCCGTGTTATCTTTTAACGACAAAAGCTCGTTACTGGGTCGCGGGACGGAGGCGACACGGTTACTGGCGTGTGTGGGGAACGTCAGCCGGGGGGGTTGACGGAAGCCCCGCCGCTGTCTATCAAGATGTCACTTACGGGGTGGTACAAAAGCGACGCGCGTCAAACGTCAACCCGACAACGGACGTGCGTGTCACGTAGGTATATAGTACCTAATACCGAGCGCTGCCCAACCCGACCGCGTAATAATAATAATACGATATAATATTATATTATATAATACCTACGAGCTTCAAGTTAATTATATTCCTAATTATTTATACATTTCGTTATTATATATTGTATTATATTTTTACGTTTGTCGGTGCAGGTGTTCAAGTCGTTGCGATATGATAGCAATAATATTAATATGTAGGAATATAGGTAATATATATATGTACATTTTTTTTTTTTTTGGCACAACTGTGCATACGGTCTTGTTGTAGTGCTGCATAATGGTCGTCGCACGGCGGAGAGAAATAAAAGTAAGAGAACGCGGTGGTGGATTGGACGCCGACAATGGGCCATCACGAAGACGGGGGACTTAGAACCGTCGGCGTAGCGTGGGTGCGGGGGGTGACTGAAGCAGTGGAAAGGGCGTGGAGGGGGGGGGGATGCGTGACAAAGAGAGAACCGGGTGAATTATATGGCAGCGGCCCACCCTCAGGGACCATATCTCACCCGTTATAGCCGTCACAGGACAATCCCGGCCGCCGCCTACTCAAGGTCTTTTCGTGCCGGCGCGTACATATATATATATACACATACATATAAACCCGCCCCGGCCAAGACTTTTGACTGATTTATGTCAAACCGGGCCCGGGCGAGGCGGACGCGACAAGGGGACGTGGATCAGATTTATGGGCCGCGCGCGGATCTACTCCGCCGCCGTTGCCTGTAGCTTTTCGATTATTGCCTCACCCGCCGCCCCGGCACACACACTCACTCGCACGCACGCACACAAACTGTATACATGTATATATAGCAAATGGTCGATTTACCGGGAAACGGGAGTTATTTTGTCGACATCGCGGACGCGGTGGGACAGTGACGGGGGAGTAGGGGAAACCTATAAAAACGCAAACAGCACGCGGCTGCGGCGGCGGTGGGGAAAATGTTAATCTGTTACAACTACTACTACTACTGCTGCTGCTGTTGCTACTGATGCCGCTACCGCTGCCGGTGCTGCTGCTGATGTCGTTGTCAAAGTTGCCGGAGGGTCGACCGAGAAAACCGGGATTTGGCGCTTTACGTGTCTCGAAGTCTTATCGCACACGGGCCAAAAAAAAAAAAAAAACGTATAAATAAAAAACAAAAACCGATCTCGATGCGTACATAATATTATATATTATAATAATATGCGCGTGCGGTGTAGGGCGCCCCGGCGACTACGACACAATAATGATTGGGATCGACGACGACGACGACGACAACGACGCCACCACAGCCGCGGCGCGCGTATAATCGCCATCGCTTCGGGCGGCGGCGCGACGAAACGCGAAAGAAAAATAACGTCAAATATCGAGCATATTCGTCAAGAGACGAGAAATATAGAAAAGAAATAAAGGGGCGAAATGCCGAGACAGAAAGAAGCGAAAAAATGAGTAAAACTTTTTTTTTTTTTATTATTTCTTGCCGCCTTAAAAGCTTCACAGCGAGTTCATATCAAAAGCAATTGCCATCTTTTCTCGCGCGCCCCCCCACCCACGCACACGCACACAAAGCGTCGGGTTTCCCATCGATTTCTTTCTTTCCTGCAGTTTCGCGTATACGCACACCACACGTGATTGTGTGTGAGCGGGCGCGTGTAAATTATATTTATATATATACACGCGTACACACCATACAACACATATTGTATATATATATATATACACATATACATAACACAGGCGCCGCGGCGTGTTTCACACATGTACAATGACAGACGGAAACTTCAAGTGCGCGGCCCGTTTTCTGTTACGTTTATAGCCCCGTGAGTGACGTCATTTGTCAGTTGTCAGTCAACTCCGGGGGAAAACGCGAGCGCGATATAATCAATATCGGCGACAAGCCGCCCACGTATAGATATACGCGTACACGACTCGCAAATATATATACGTGTATATACACGGAGTGTCTTTTAAACTCTCCACCGCCCTACGCACACTATACACATATGTGTGTGTGTGTGTGGTACATAAGGTAACCTAACTATATTATATAAAAACTGCGAGCACCGGGTCGCGTCCGAATGAACTCCGTCCCGCCGTTTGACAGTGTAGGTATATATATATATGTGGCGATGCTGCAGTACCTTCTGCTAAATAGGCGTAGCTACACGTACGGTGATGGAAGGCGGGCAGAGCTGATAATATATTATGCATCTGCCATTTTTGAAAAGCATCAACACGACCAAAAAAAATTTGCATATTCCAATTAATTTATTATAACGGCGCAGTAATATTATAGGTATATATTATATGATATATATGTTCCAGGCTTCGGGCTATCTGTTTTCGTATTTTTATTCTCATTCAAATTGGTTAAACGTTGGTGGGTGATATTACTGACAAGTGACAAGTTACGACAATTAATTGAACAACCAAAAATTATCACGCCGAACCGTATACCGTAATAGTAGCCGTATTAAATAAGAAATAAAAAACCTCGTCACTTGTTCACCACCCTCTAAATGAGTTTCGAGGACTATCGCCCGCTTCTATCGCAGATTAGAAAAATAATAGTGCCGGCAAATTAAATGGCACCGGGCCTTAAATATATGCTGGCTCTGCGGATAAAAAGCCCAGTCACGCCTATGAGTAACTTTAATACCAAAGCACGTCGTCGTTGCGTTTTGTTTTTCACCTCCAGTCTTTCCTTTTATACGTAATATATATAGTACGCGCGTGTGGTACTGCTGCTGCTGCCGCTGCTGATACAGTGCGATCGGCGTTAAAAACGACGACGACGACGACGACGAGAAAATACGAAATAATGGCAATAGCCATAATAATGACAATAATAATAATAATAAAGAACAAAATAAAAAAAAAAAAAAGGAAAAGAAAAGAAAAACCCTTCGCCTCCGGCCGGGGTTAAGGTGTGCGTGTAATTGGACCATTTGGATTCCGTATCGGACGCGGCCGTTGTTTTCATAGGGCAATTACCGTTTTCGAGTCGACGGGACATATCCTGCTGCTGCTGCCGCCGCCGCTGCATCGTATACATATTATACGGCGGTCGGGCGCAGACCCCAGCCACCCACACCCCCCCCTCCCCTCGCCCGACCAACATCGGGCGCTGAATTAGTTTAATGCGCCGCCGGGACCCCTCGGCGGAATTAACGCTCGTCCGTGTTCCATTACGTTTTATTGATATTGCGTTTTGCCGGCGCTCGTTTTTACGACTATACGACGACGACGACGACCAGAACTGACGGCGGCGGACTACGATACTCTGATACCACGGTAAAAGCATCGACGTACATATATTTATTTCGAGTGGTATATATACGCATAAAACGGGCGCGGAGAGCTGTGACACGCGGAGTGGAGGCCGCAAACGCGCGTCTAATCCAGAGTTATTGAATACGCAGTAAAACGCCCGCGCGAGGCCGTTTCAGACGTCAGACCGACCCTTATTTAGACGATTCGGATGCGACCTCGCGCTGCCTTATTTATTTTCGACCGTCGCTGCAGAGTTTCCAAAAATGCGATTGCAGTCGATGCGACGATTTTATCATCGAGAAGAGAGACGCTTCCGACAAGATAACCGCGACGCACGCGCACTCTCCCGTAAGAGGTGCCAAAACACCATTAAAGTCGAGACCATATCTATGACGAGCACAAGTAGTGGACGACTTGACGGCTTGTGTCTTATAAAAGTATTAGTATACCTATACCTAATATATCTTATAATAGGCGTACGACATAGATCTAAAAGTAAACTCCAGTTCAATCGGATAAAGTTAACAGGTGCCGAAATGCACCTGTAGGTTATACATCCTTTTAAACATTAGTTTTCTATTTTTTTGAAATTATATAAAATATATTACACGTGCTATGGTCTACGTAGGTATTGGCCAGGATAGGAAGTTTCTTTTTTTTTTTAAACAAATATAACATTTACATAAAGACATAAAGTATAATTTTAACACGTGTGATGAGAGAGTTGTAAACAAGTCAATTCTCAATGCCTTGATGGCCCGCAGATAAATACGCAATTAAATTAATTTTGTCCGTTTTCGATATTATATATTATATTATTATATAAAACATACATATATATATATATATGACATATGGTTAAATTAACCTACCATCACGACCGGTATTCAAATTAAAAACAAATACACAATTTATTGCATTAATGTTCTTTTAATGAGGCCGTTATTTCATATCAATCGAGATTAAAATATTTTAATATATTAAAGTTCTCTATCTGAAATAATCAGGTTATTAATGTGGTCGTTGTCACATATTATATTATTAATAATAATAATATTAAAAACTGTTTTTATATACATTATTATATTGTATAGGCCGTGGCGGACATTGGGGATTTAACCGCGGGGAGTTGGATTATTATTTCTTAATAATTCCTCAACTCAACATCACATCGAATTGAACCGTAGCGACGTAAGTTGATCGTTCCGGCTCACGGTATGGAGGCGGTTTTAAAGTTTCCCAAAAGTTTCTGCTGACGATTTATTTTCTAATTATGATACGCATAATGTCACACCGCGGCGATGTATTATTATATTTTTTTGTATATTTTTTGGAAAGCAAACGAGCTTTATCGACGGTACATGGCAAGTGAAAGCGACCTTTTCAATCATCATGTCTCGCGATCGGACAAAACGGACTAATATGTTTTTCTCGTTCGTCAATAATATCGCGCGACCGTATGCACAAAACCGACATCGGCCATTATTGGCAGCGTCGTCGGCCGTCGTGTACGCGATAGTGATATGTATATTATTACAAGGTACCTACGCCCTGTCCGCTATACCTACGCGTCGGAGAAATCCGGTATGGAGACACATGACAAAAGTACACGTAAAACGTCATATTATTATCGGGGCCGTCCGCACGGTATATATTAATATTATTGTGCCACTAACACAGACGCGCGGGCACATTAGTGTCGCCGGAGATACGTTGGAAATAAAAGCAAAATCCACTTAACACACACGTGGGCGCGTCAACGACGACGATAGGTGACAATATTTCCCGTCGAAAACACACGGACGAAAACGAGTTTCGAGATTGATGGATGGCGGCGACGCGGGGAACTGGTTTTCGTCGGCCTGCGCACGCGTAAGTCTGTGTTTGGGTATAGCGCGCGCACGCGCGATCGCGTGTGTGTGTGTGTGTACGTAAGTGAGTACTGTGTGCCCGTTGAAGTCTGTACTTGTGTTTAAGTGTGTGTGTGTGTAAGTTAAATTATTGAGAAATCGTTAATGAACTCGCGACCCAGGCGCCGTCTGGACAGTGTGTGACTTTACGGAAAATTATTATATTACATTAAGATATAGGGCCGCCGCAACGGGTTAGTCATCGTTTTATTAGCGGTGCGACTGTTCAATATTGTGACGCAACTCGTCCGTATATTATTTATTATTATGCTACAGTATTATAGTTGCGTGTACGAGACACGGCCGAGCATTGTCTCTGATCGATGGATCTCCAGCCCGGCGTCGTCGGTACAAATTAAATTTAATTGACACATTGATGGAGTAGTAGCCGCCGCATGATGGCCAATTGATTGATCTCGAAATATCCAATGCCACCACCACCCGCCCACCCGCGACGAGGGCTCGAGAGTGTGTCACGACCGCTGCCGCGATACACCCTGCAACCCCCTCCCCCTCCCCCCGCCCGGCTACAACAGCATCTGTCTTCGCGGGAATTATTTTACAAAAAAACTTTTTTAAATGATAGGTATACCTTATATATCGTAATATATTATATGCATCACGTGACGACGTTTGCGCACATCTGATCGTGGCGACTGGATGTTGTTTATACCGCGAACGGCATTTAAAAATGTACTAAGACACGGTTTTTATCTCGGTACAAACATATACTATTCTCAACGAAGTGGTCAGAAAAAGCGGCCAGTCGATTTCTCAAATATTTCATCTATAGAGTTTTCTTGCAATTTTTTATTTTTCAACCTTATTTACGTAATATTTTCATTATTAAACTGTCGAATTAATTTAGTAATCAATTTACAAATAAGATATAAATAAATAAGCGTACCATTTCTTATAAATAATTTACTTTGAAATCCCAATTCGTACAGCTACGAGATAAGTCGAGGTCACCATAATAAAAATTTGATAGATTGATTTAAATTTAATTAGAAGTTATATTATAGAGTTATTACTCGTTAATATTTCATACACAGTTACAAAATACATTAGTAATGAGTTCGTTTTTAATATATTCTTATCATGCTTCATGATAACCATTTTATTATCTTACTGTCGGTGTACTGATGTTGCGAATCAGACTAAACTAAATAAATAAGCGTACCTGTTTATTTATAATTCCTTATTTGTGAATTAGTTACAAAATAACATTTGAATATTCCGGGAATATCCAGAGTGTAAAAATATTACAAGTTAAAATAAAACGGAATTAAAAACGGATTATATATAAATCTAATTTTTGTTATTTGCTCTAGAGTTAATTTTATTAATTAAAATATTGAGTGTTGTATTGTTGTAGTAATTTAAAAACTAACTGTAAGTATACCGCTGCAGGTATCTGAAAAACAATTTTAAACATATAAGATGACTTACGATTTTCGCGGTAAATTCTCGACGACGATAAGTTTTAATCGAACCCTGCAAGTTTTCAATCGACGTTAGGAAATGGAAAATATTACGCGGGAAATATAGGTAGCTAACCTACCTTTATGCATATCGTAATATCGTGAATCATACATCTATAATACACCTATGGGGCTGTATAGACCTACCGACCCGTAGCCTGAATACCAACGTGTACCTATGTATAAATATATATATATATGGTTGTTTTTACATGCACATAATACGTATATATATTATATTATATGTATATAATAATATATAACAATCGAATTTATGTTTTTTCGTATTGTTTCGCGCTGCACGGTCGATAAAGTGCGAACTTTATGAAACATGTGGGAATGAAAACTGAGCCAATATCACGGAACGATAGTAATAGCAGTAGTAGTAGTAATAGTAGTAGTCGTATATAGAGTAACGGTGGAAGCGGTATAGTAGTATTTCCCGGGGAACGCACGTTTTACGGCCATAAGTCAAAGGGCTCCCACCTCGGCCCCGTCTGGACGGTTGGGTGTGATGGGTGGCGAGGGGCCACGCGGGCGAACGGAACGGCATCAGTCAATCGTCTCTTGCTCCATACTCCGTCCACCCTCCACCCCCTACCGACTCCCCTCAATCACCTCGGGCTGTCGATTGTGTGTGTACATAAAATATATACGCGCGATTGTGTGAGTGCGTCCGCGCAAGCGCACCCCCGTAAATGTGCTTCTGTGTGCAGTGAGTGAGTGCGAGTATATATTATTATATATATGTGTGTGTGTGTGTGGGTACACTATATGCGTGTATAGGTACCCCAAACCCAGAAATAATAATATCTCTGGACGCGGGTGGGCGGCGAGTGACGGTAAGAGTTTTTCATCCCCGTCAGAACGCCGCAGCGTCATATCTCACTCGCTCCGCGCAGTATACATATACGCTCTATATCTCTCGCCGTCTCACCAACTCTGTATCTCTCTGTCCGTCTCTGGCGTCTAGATTTATGGCGTTAATATTTATTTTGGACGCGTTGTTTACCGCGCTCTCCCGGTGCGTGGGCGAGCGGGTGCTCCAGATGAAGTGGTGGGGGGGATACGATGTGCGAGCAAATTTGGCGTTTTGGCAACGAAACAAGTTATCAAAGACTCCGCCGTCCCCCGTCCCCCGTATTATGTACGCGCGCGACCCCGGCCAGGCGTTATCTATCAAAAGTGCACCGGAGGCGGCGGGCGGATGAGCGGATCTGATTTGTGAATATATATATATATAATATTATGAGTGTGTGTGTTTACAATATCGTACGACCCGCCGTGCTCGCGAATTCCCTCACTCTACCCCTTCACGGCCGAAAGCTCGAGGCGCGTACACCACTGCAAGCACGCATTCGAAATCGGTCGACTATTATAATAATAATATCTTCGGCGGGATGCGTTCTTCGCATCGCGCGAGTACATAATATGTGTATAAATCTGCCTATCAAATTTCAATACGTACTATATAATAATATGTATATGCGCCCATATACCTATACGTGCCGCGGCTCCGGAGTAACGAGACACCGACTCCGTGTCCGTCGGCGACGGTGATTTACACGCGACAGCTCCGGTGGCGGCTGCAGTGGCCTCGTGGGAAATCGTCGCGCACATGTATACATATTATTATAATTGATTCGAGTGCGCGAATAATATATAGAGCAGCAGGATATATGGTACGGTTCGTCGACGTGAATCAAAAATCGAAAATATTTTGACCGTCGGTCGACGGCGATTTATCGGCGAGCGCCGCGCAAAAGTCCATAATATATACATATATATATACATATTTACATATAACATACGAGGGCGCGATATTATAATATTGTTGTTGTTCGCGCGTGGACTGGTGGGTGGGGGGTCGTTCGTCATTTATTTTGACGCAAAATTTAGACGACCCTGTACACGTTACACATATAATAATATATACATGACATATTATTATTATTATTATACGTGCAATATATACCGTCGCCATCGCCATCGCGTGGCCGCGGCTAATTTTTACCGTTGGAGCTCGGAAGTCATAAATCTGGCAACGAGGCGTCGCTCGGCGGTCGTCCGTCGACTGCCACGCCACACCGCCGTCGGACTTGGTGCAGGCAGGGGCGCGGCAAAGTTCTTCGCCGCATATATATACGGCGGCGTCGAGGTTACATGCAAATGCGGGAATCGAGAGAGTGGCGGACGAGTGACGGTGCAGGCGGTCGGTGGTTGGGGGGTGGCGAGGACGCCCGTTTGTACGGTCGGCCGAGTGATATATTGTTGACGTGTGTCAACCGGTGATGTATTGGGCCCGTCACACACGAACTGCACAACGTCGGAGCGGTCGGTACCCGTCAAGTGGGCGAGAGGGAGAAGAAAGACGACGGACGGACGGACGGACTACTCGCCCGCCTGGTATATATATTATATACTTGTGTGTCTATGTATATAAAACTTTGGTCCTTTGCACAAATCCCCGTAGGCCACCGCCGCCGCCGCCCTTTTCCCACCCCCCCGGTGCAGACCGGACGAGCGAAAAAAAACAACCCCGTAAAGAAATACGCGCACGAGTTGAAAACAAAGCATTCACATATAGCTCGGCACACGAGAACCCAGTGCCGCCGCGGGACGTGCCGAGGCGGACCAAATGATTTATACGCGTTCGGCCGCACGTCAACGTTATCGCCGCTGCGCGAAAAGCTTCTCCTGCTGGACGTCCTGCCGCCGCGGGATGAATATTATCTCGGGGTCGTGCACGCGCGCCGTCACGTACCTACCACGTAAGCCGGACGCGCGTCAAAAACCGCAACGAAAAAAATCTTTGTCCGTCCGGCGCGCGCGCATTATAGAGGTACAATATAGGTAAGGTACGTGTTGTTTTCGCGGGTTAATACAACCGGTTTTCGTGTTTTATTTTTATTATTATTATTATTATGAGAAAAAAAGTTGACAGTTTCCGTCTCGAGTTAAAACGTATAAAACGACAAACGACTGCAACGAGTGGAAAGAGTTGAAAAAAAAAACCGTATATACGACGGATCAATCACTATCGTATTTCAAAACCGGACCGTGAAGGTGTAACCGGTTACGGTGGGCAAGATTGGTGTGGCGAGGAAACATGACGTGAAGGGGGGGGGGGCGTCGTCGTGACGGACGAGACGTTTTATTTATTAAATATTTACTACCCGCGCACGCTTTGAGCGAATCGCTTAAAGTGTGTCGCGCACGCTGAAAAGCTGCAATCGAACATTATTATAGCGCGCGTTCCAAAATTATTCTACGTCAATCGAGAGACGACACTGAAACATAAAACGTGAACGCAAAAGATAACGACCGCCTGCCGTCAAAACTTTTTATTATATCCATATAAGGACCGTGAAAAGTTATAACTTTTTCGAGTAACCTCCGCAAACATGCACGTCGACGGTGCGAGCCGGCCGAACCGACGTTGTTAACCAAACGCGTGGAGAGGGGAACAAATTGTGTTTTCGTGTTCGTATAATATATATTACTATAATAGGTAATAGTACAGCAATATTATGTGTGTGTAAAATTGTACACGAATTTTCCTATTTCGTCCGCCCCGCGTTCCAGTGCGGGTCGCGACGTAGGTAAACATTAACGCTGATGGGGTGGCGGACGGAGTGGACGAAGGGGTTTATCGGTTACCGGCGTGTGTGTTTACGTCCGTTTACGGACATTAATTACGTATAACATATATATATATATATACATATATAAAACTAGAGCAATGATAAATAATCGTGGGCGTCAGTGTATAACCTGAGCGCTTGTGAGTCCGCACAACAAAGGGACCAGGCCCGGGATTAGTTGTCCGACACGATGATGTCTGGAACGTGTCAGCTGATAATGGCACCCATCAATCACTCCACTCCCCTCAACTCCCACCCCTCTCGAAGCACGGTTACATGCATACCGTGACCGTATTTCAATCACCCAGTGACTCAGGCTCATCAATGTCTCCCCCGCCACCGACGACCCATCACCGATCCACCGTCACGTCCTGCAGCGCATATCCCGGCTACCACGCGGTAATCGATTCCCAGTGCAGACCACCACCACCACCACCACCGCCACTCGGTAAATACGCGCCGTCCGAGCGCGCGCGCTTGTACCGTACGCCATTAATAACTTTTCGGGTTACACCTTCGCATCGTGATCCTTTTTACCCGGCCGAACATGCGATAGCTATTTATTTCTCCTGCTGCAGTCTTTCGCATTAATTTGGACCTTAACGATTATTAAACCGTTTCACTACGCCCGTCGAGAGCGCTCGTCTCACGGTCCCGGACGTCAGATGATGGTTTAAACAACCATAACGGGCGCACGTACGCGGAGAGACGACTTTTCGTTTAAATATCCGTAGACCCATTGCGCGACGATAAACACGTTGTGTTGTAACGATAATAATATACGTAAAACGATGTATTATTATGTGAAGCCCGAGACGGAGATATCGAATCCGATTTCCGCGAGCCGACGATATGGATGGTACCTCATCCCCACATCGATCGTAAACACGCGCGTTTTGGAAAATACGATTATATACATATACATGTGTGTATATATTATGTACGTGTATGCGAGCGGGACGTCGTTTTGCGTTGCCGAAGGAGATACACATTCTATATATGTGTGTGTGTACGTTATCGTGTTGCGCCGCCGGAATTATTAAACTTTTGTTTCGTTTACCGAAAATAATAATAACAGCGACATAAAAGAGGTCGGCGGCGGTAGAAAAGCGGTGGCGGCGAATCCTAGGCCGCGGGCTGCGCTCTCCCTCCAGCCCGCCCTCCGCCGTGATTCCACAAAGACTTCAAATCAATTACCCGGACCTATAACGAGATCCAGTAACGATGTTTTCGCCCCCACCGCCCCGGAGAACTCGGGGGTTGTTGATCAAAGAATACGCTCGGAGGCCTATCGAGAGAATACCGCGTCCTATGTACATGTAAGTATACCCACACACATACCCGACGGAGGGGTACACTCTCGGCTAGTGCACCCACCACGTTACACGTAGATATACAATATGGACTAGCATGCTCGTGTGTGAGTGAGTACACGGTAAAATGTCCGGGGGGTAATTTATTTGCAAACACGTTTCGCGCCGAGCACGTCAAAAACCGTTCGTATCATTCCTCGCCGGTTTCGGATTTGTCTTCCTGCCAAATTATAATGACGTTAAATGCGCCGCGGCAACGTTTTTTTTTCCACTTCCCTACCCGTCACCCGGAGGCTGCGCGACGACGACGACGACGAATAATATTATTATTAAAAACGTACATAATAATATAATATAGTCGGTCGGTTGTCGTGCCGTAGACGCGCGCAGTTGTTCTCAAAAGAAACGCAAATTAAAACCACTCGGTCGTGTCGAGACCCACAAACATACAATAACACATACATAAAATATATTATTGCGGACGTATTACGATAACGATTACCGGGTTTTGATTTCTGCACCGCGCGTAATTGAGTTCTGAAATTTTTCCCTTATACCTAAATGTATAATATCATTAGAATGCATAGATATTTTTCCAATATATGTATTCTCAACGCACGCGCGGTAACGTTTTTCAACACGGTAGTCACTCTATAGGTCGTTCGACAGTCGGCGGTGGTGAAAATCGCGTACGATATCGTCGCCGTCGTCGTAAATTATTGTAATAGCCGAGTACAGTCGTCGCGATCGAACACTCGCAGGGCTGCTGCCAATCGTGATCCGACGCAATCGTGCGAGCAGCAGGTCGTGCAGTATCGGACGATGTTGTGTATACGACACGGGACGCAAGTCGGTAGACCATAAAATCCGACGAATCGACTTTGAAACGTGACGTGCAAAGTTTTTTTTTTGCCATTTATTTAGTTTCATATTTTCACACGATGATTGATTAACGCTGCCGATGCTGCCGTTGCTGTCGTCCGGTATATTGTTTTGGGCCGTTTGAATAGTTCGCGTGCGTGCAACGTGTGTAACGAATATTTATGCAAATCAAAAAACCGACGACGCGACCGCTTTGACGTACGGCCAAAAATGTAATTTTAATTTCGCCATCGGCTGACGTTCATCGGTGCGGTTTAGCGGTTTCGGGCGATACACAGTACCGCGTTACCGGCGCGACGGCGGCGGCAGCGAGGAAACGCAACAACATAATATAATATTATCTCGTCGGATAATAAAAACTCCAAAAATAAAATCCAAAGCGCGTATACGTGCATGCGGTCCAGCTCTCTTGTTAATATTAAATTTAAATCCAGGGACCACCGCCGTCATCGCCACCTGCACAGGCCGAGACCGAGAGATAAAGACGGACGGACAACGGGAGAAAGACGGACGGAGGAGCGGTGATGATTTATTGCGTTATTAAAGAAATGGGACCGGGATTAATGCCTCACACGCAATGTGCGGCGGCGACTCTCCGCCGACGATTCCTCTCTCGAACGTATATATATGCGACCTGAAATGTCGTCTAAAGCGTATAATATACACACACCTATATATATATATAAATGTGTGTACCTATAATAATTGTAGTCGTGCAGTTGCGTAACGTTTCGACGAGAAAACGACGACGGTCCGTCGAGAGCGGGAAAAAAATGATTTCGCACCGACGTTTGTTCGCAGAAGACAAACAGCAGCCAAGTGGACCGAAATAATAATAATAATAATAATAATAAAAAGGGCTGATTACGATTGCTCGCGAGGAGGAAGTTCCCGCCGCTCGGGCTCATTCAAATTACACCAGGCAGAAAATTAGTCGCAGAGCGTATACATTATTATTTTTTACTATTATTAATATCGTCATCGTCGTACGTACATATTATATTATTAAACATATTGTGCAGCGTGTGTGCGGAGAAAGAAAAACTCGCGCACAATGGTCGACAATCTGTCAACCGGTGCCCGCCGTCACGACGACGACGACGACTACTATAGTAGCCCCGCTACACTAGTATTATGCCTATATAATATAGGTAATACTACCGCGCCGCCGTGATAATGTGTACACATTATAATATTATAATACCTGTTCTGCGCTCGTCAAGCTCATGTCAAAAAGCAGTTTAGAAGTATTTAACAACTGGTTCTCTCGTGCAGCACTCGCACAATTAGACTACGACAACTCGTTCTCGTAGACAGCCCTCGGCCTAATAGAGATTTATGAACCGTGAAAACGATCGGGACCGTTTCGAAAACGCCCTCCGCGAACTCGCGCGGCGGTGGAGGTGGCGGCGGATGACGAGGGGGACGCGTTATCCTCCTTCACACACTACACACCGCGCAGGTATTCACAGAGGACAGCAGCTGAGGTGGCGTAGTTTCTGTGACGAAACAGTGTTCGGGGCGATGCACAGAAAATATTATGCAAATCGCCAATGACGGAAGGTCTCCAGAGAGAAATAAAAAAAAAAAACCGGCCGTTCGAAATCGGCGGCCGCACCGACGACGACGACGACGACGACTCCGTCAAACGCGGTACACGCATAGGTGTAGGTTAGACGTGTAGGCGATCAGCTGGCGCATGTGTATATATATAGGAGAAAATCTATCAATATTCTTATATTACATCACTGTATCGGGACACTTGACGACGGCGACGTGTAACATAATATAAAACACAAATGCGTATAGGAAACGCGCGCGAGATATTATATTTTGCAGACGGCGATATCGTATCAAATATAATAATATTATTAGGAGGTATTATATACACGCACGAGACCGTAATATCGCATCGTTGTGCATTCGAAACACGTCCGGTGTAGATGCGCCTCTGTTCGCTTTTAGCGTGTGTGTGTGTGTGTGTGTTGTATAAAAAGACGCGACAGAGGCCGGACCAATAAATCCATCAGTCGTTCGTACTACAGATAAACTCTTCAGCGTCGTCGTCCTTTCCTTCACGAGCGGCGACGGCGGCGGCAGCGCCATGCATCAATGTGTCAAGTCTCGCGCTACACATGTCCCTCCACACTCCCCCCCCCCCGGACCAAAAGACAAATCCCCGGCCCGTGGTATTACATACACCACTCCTTCACCGCCACGTCACTAGCGCGGTATTCAAATTCGTCACCGCCGCTAGAGCGGTGCAGTTGTAAATTAAAATATATATACATTGCACACACGACGACGACGACGTCGGTTCTACGATATTATATTAAAATAATATATTATTATTATTATTATTATTATTATAATACCTACACGTCTTGTGATTATTATAATATCATTATTTAATGCGATTTTCACTCGTCCCACGATGACATTTTTAATATATTATAATAATAATAATATCACAAACTCACTGAACCTTTTTTGGCCACCGGTCTGACGACGAGCGCCAATCTCTTTTCGCGCACTCTAACGACCACAGCGCCGGCCGTATCCAGGCGGACCAATGGATCGCGTCCGTCAACGCGTCCGCCGCAGCAGACATCAAATCTCGTCGCGCAATAATAATAATAAATTATGATATCGTGTGCGTACGCGCGCTCGAGACGCCGAGTCGTTTTGGCCGATCGACGCGTCGTCGCGGCGGTCCGGAGCGTCTAAATTTAAAACTGTTTCGAGAAAGAGACGTGTAAGAGATCTCAGTCTCCTATAAATTATACAGTATAATAATATATGTGCGTACTGCGCGCGATAATATAATATGCTGTGTACGGCGTCGGTCGCGAACAACGGCGGACCGAAGAGAATCCGTCACGATAAATAATTGCGTAATCCGTGACGACCATTCCGGACACACGAACGCGCAACCAAGAATTCCCGCAGCGTTCGCTGGAATCCGAAGGTCCTCCTCACGGGGTTTTCGACATTTCAGCCTGCTACTGTCCCCGCACCGTAAATCATTATTTACGTTTCGGTGTACATATTATACTATACTATATTATATTATATTGTATGGGCCGGACGAGCTGTGTATCGATATAATATTATTATGTTTTATAATCGTTTTGGGGATAATATGACGCAACGACCCACCCCGTCATACACTGCACACACGGACGACACCCTGCCGGCGCGTCAACGCTGTAGGTAAATCGAAGCTGATTCGGATTAGACGCGGTCAAAAAATGCGCGACAATCAATATAATATTATAGTCTTTTTCTCATTTTTTTTTTTGGTGGGGGGGGGACATTGCACGTCCGGTGCGTATCAACCGAGTACAATTTTATTTTAATATTCAATATATAATATTATGCCTGCAATAATGTACCTAATATTATAACAGTGGACACGTTGACGAAAACGCCCAAACAAACACAATGCGCGTATATTATATAAAATCACTCGGCCGACACTAAAATCGTACGCGACAAGCGAACTGTGGTGCGGCGGCAGTAATAAAGTAACCCAATCCCGAATTAAAATTTCGTAGGACTCGTATAAGATATACGTACATAGGCGGACGTGACAAGGAGTGACAGGCGACGTCAGGCTTTCCACATGAAACGTTCGTAACGGATTCAATTTCAAAACCGAAAAAAAATTATTATACAGATTATTATTACGCATATATAAAATGGTGGGTAGGTGTACTAGGATATAATATTAAATCAGCCTTGCCTTGCCGAGCACACTGTCTCGTCACTCGGTTGGGGAAGCACGTCACTCCGGACGACAACGGCGATACACACAAACACGTGAAAACAGGTTTTCGCTCTCTTGACCGCAACAGGTAAATAAATATATAATACGTAATCGACAAAAACCCATAAGAATTACACCGCACACACACGCACACGGACTTACTACGTACGATCCATCACCGCGGAGAAAGAGGAAACCGGCATGATAAAATCATATTAGGTATTAATCCACCCGTCTCCGGAGTGGGTAATTACACGGCCAAAAAAAAAAATATACAAAACCGACGAAACCCGGCACCGAAGCCGGATAAAACTTTCCAGGGGTGGCGGCGACGGTCACGGCGCAGCCAGTACATTTAGGTGTGTGTAGACAATTTTTTAGCTTCTGCTGCAGGTGATTTCGGTACGTAGGTACGGCGATCGGTCAGTGGACGGCCGGGCGCGGCGGGAAAAAGGTCAGAGGGACGTAAGCGAGCGGCAGTAGCGGTGCCGGGGGATGACGGACGGACGAGAACCGGGCGAGTGTGCCCCGCCACGGAGTGCGATCGAACGGAATTAGATTGAAAATCGCGCGCGCGAGTGTGAGTGTGTCGGCCCCGTTGTTATTTATTTCTCTTGAGGGGCATCCATCCATGTCTATCACTTGGCAGTAGCCGTGCGAAATGTCTGTTTATGTGGGCCCCGCGCGCCAGGTCCTCAGGGCATTCCCCCTGTCTCCTCCTACCCCCCTATCAACCACTAGACGAAAACGACGGTCGGAGGCTACGAATATATATCCTTTACCCCCCCCCCCCGCAAAGGCCAGGAGAAATATAAAAACGCGTTACGTTCGTTTTTATTACTATATGTATGTATATATATATAGATAGGTATATATATTTCCTGTACGTGCGGCGGCGGCGGCGGTGGCGACTGACGCGTTCTTCGGCCTCCTCTCCACGCCCGTATTATTCCCAACGAGTTTCCGCATCGACTTTTTAAGACGATTCGTATTTTTATTTATTTTTACAACTCTCTCCGCGGTGTATATTATATATACGGATTCTTTTTCGTTTACCGATTGTTCGACCATATAGTATAGGGCGCGTAATAATGTTATATAACATAACATATTATTATGGTATATAGGCGCATGCGTTCACATCGGTCCGATGGTAATAAAACACGCTACAAACTGACTGCACACACGCTGACGAACCCATTCACCACCGATAATAATTCGTGTATACACAATACTTTATTAGTTGATAAAAAACAGAGGACCGACCGTCGAAAAAAATAAATCTCCGAACCGCCACCTCGTTTCTCTACCACCCGCCCCGGCGATGCCTGCAATAGACCGTTTACAGTGTATGTATCTTTTTACCACGTTTTCGAAGACCACCAAAGTATGGTTCGAAAAACACACACATATGTATATGTATTATTATCGATCATTGAACGTCCGGCGGTCGATATCGGCGGCGGCGGCGCACGTGCACGAATAATAATAAAACAGTGAAACATGAAACGGAGAAGACCACGCAGACGGGTAAAATAAAATAAAAAATTACACGGTCACACGTTATCGTATTATTATATTGTCTGTACTTAGGTGGGTTTTTGACGCGACCAGTCGCCCGACAGAAATGGACCCCCAATAAAAGGCGCTTTCTTCGAGTCCGTTGGTCTTCGACTCCGCGGCGTACGAAGATTATTAACATATTATTATTATTGTAATGTGTTTGGGTTAGCGACGATATAGAAAAGGCACTCATACGTCGCCACAGCGACGAAGGACGTGTTTTCCCGAAAAAAAATTAACATATTCGTCGGGGAGCGTTCGACGGAGGCGAAAAACGAAACCAGTTTCGGTGCCTCGGCCGAGATTTTTTTGACAGATTCTCGAAATCTCTGCCGAGGAAACGACGACTTAACACACATACGCGTATACGTAGACATTGCACTTGTGTCTTATCGGTGTCCATTGTTCTGTACGTCAATCCCCTTCGAGGCGGAGGCGGCGGCGGCGGATATCGTGTTCCACCGGCGCGCGCGACTCTCTTCGGACATGAAACAATAATATTATTTATTTAAATGACGAAACGGACGAAAACAAACCTGCTGCGGAGACGACGTGACGGTCTGCGCATACGAAAAAAAAACCTGCAGTAGGTCCAATTCCATGGAAATAATATTAACGCGCGTGCGTGCGACTGTTAAACAAACGTCGACCTCTAGGAGTCCGGGAGTCGTCGTATATAAGCGCACATAAATTAAACCATAGCACGACATCGCATTATTATTATTATTATTACCTACATATTGTTTTTGAGTCTACGAGCAAACACAATAATATAATAATGATAAAAAAAAAACCACTCCGACGGCTTACCGAAATAATAATAATAATATTATAGACTCGGTGACAAGAGAAGTAAGAGACAAGGCACCGTATATGACGACTTTGACAGGTGTAGTACGCGTATATATCACGTAACCCACACACGGGTAGTATAATAATAATTGTGCAAACGATTGCGCCGATAAATAAAATGATGTAGGTCCGAGCAATGCACATAATATATAATATAATAATATATACCTGTACCTATTCCACACGTAACATCGCGGATAGGTATTAAAATATTCGACGGACACTGAAATCGCGTTTTATTGGAAAAGTCTGCGACGTCAAACCACTATTTACACAATAATATATTAAAATTAACCGAATTGTCTCGCGACAAGAAGGGTCATATTATTATCGTCGCCGTCGCCATCGACATCATCACATCATCTTATTATTATTATTATAGGTAGGTAAATATAATACCTACCTTTAACACGTTGTATATAACTAGTATAGAGGTAAGTACGCGTACAGACAAATTACAATTACGGCGACGGCGGTCTCGCGCGGGCGCCACAGTCTATTATTTAAAGCAATAAAAATCGGGCCAGTAAACATCGGGTTGAAATTCGTTTTTTTTTCCGTTTTCTTCTGGCGGCAAGAACTGGCCGGAGACAATAAACTACACAGCACACACCTCCAAAATAATAACGACGTCCCCGACTACACGTATTATACATTATATGTTTGGGTTGTAAGTACCTTTAGTAGCTATTATATATTATATCGAAATAATGTATCATCAACGTCGATTTCGGAAAACGATCGGAAAAAATATATTATGTTATAATACGCTCATACACTCGTCCTGCATGGGTACACGTCTAAATACCTATATTATACACAGTGTGCGACTACACTACAGTATATTATTATTATTATCATTATTATATATAAATATATATATACATTAAGTATTATTATTATATAGGTTACGGTGGCAACGGTACAGCCTGAAAATAATATAATAATAGTAATGCCGTGCACACGTATAAGAACGAGGTCTCGTAAAAATATTAATGAAAATATCCCATTCTTGTTGCCGCCGCACGCCCTAGGTCTCCGATATACAGAGCGTCCCCGCGCCGAGGGGCCGCCATTTAATTATACAGTAATAATATTTTATTATTGTTATTTCCTTAAAATCCCATTATGTTCAGCTTATAACTATTATATTATCGTCGTCGTTCTACTATCGTATAGATACTATCGGGTACAAACATTCTTCGGGAGACTATATTATTTTCATAATACACATTCACTGTATAACAAGAAGCTCGAACCTAACATCACTGGTTATTCAAAAATCTCATACATGGCTATTATAGTATTATGTGAGTATCAGATTATATATTATGTGAGTCTGTGTGTGTGTTTTATCGGGCTAGATAACAAGCAACGAGCGTGCAGTCGATATACATGGCGCACGCATGATTTATATTGCCATCGTTACATTAACATAAGTCGAGTTATTTGTTAGACATTTTAAAAACGAATTTATTACGCATCGGCAATGTTTTCAAAAGAAAACCGGAGAGAGGAGCGCCAAAAATATAATGACAATATTAGGTATAATACGTATTCGGGCATATTATACGTCTAATAACGCAATATATTATTATATTATGTGCATTAGTAAATCGTATGTGTCATGAAACGCGTATTATAATGGGTATTGGGTAGGTGCAGGGTATACACAAAATTGCGACGAAAATTATTTTTTTTAACTGTTATTTCTGAGAAGCATCGATGTAATCGAACGTCGACAGAAACATGTGACACAACTGCGACCGCACGTAGAGGAGACCTGATGATATGGACAAAAAAATCACCAACGCACACACACAAACCCCCATATAAGTATAGTGCGTAAAGCGTGTATGGAGGAAAAAAAACGGTCCTCGGGACGTCTGACGAGTAGGACCCATTGTCTAATGACAACGAAAATAGAGATCTGGTGCGATCTACTAGGATATCATATAAATGATAAATATATATATAATAGCCGTGTCGCAGTGTGTGTGTGCCCATCCGTCCGGATAACATCTGTCTCCCATCGGAGACACTGCGCGTTCAATGCAGTGCTCACGACACGTATTTTAAAAGCCTAAACCAACCCCTGCACCCCGCGCCCCGACGTTTTCATTACCGGTATAACTATCATATATTATATATATAATATATTGTATTAGTTTCGGATTGACAGCGGTTTTTTTTCCTACAAAGTCCCGTTTCTCGGTAGGTAGGTAGGTATATTATATCATATGTAAGTACATATGTATTATTATTATGTTACAGTGGGGGGTATACGTGAAACGTTTTTTTTTTTTTTTGTGATTACTATTTCGTTAAGCAAACAAGTCTGACGGCGGCGGCTGCGGCCGGGACAAATATAATAATTATTATTACACAATCGTAATTGCGCGATGACGAGACACCTGCGCGTGAAGGGAACACGTCATATTATATATACATCATCGTACTACAGACTAATAAAATTGATCTATGTCCCATGAGGATAATGTGCACACCGGTAACCTAACCAATAGGTATAAACTGTGAGTACGGCGCGAAACTGATTTTTTTTATATTACCTATTCGAAATTAAGACCACGACTCTATGTCAGTGTGTATGATATAATATTAGTTTTACGACGATTTGTCTGAGTTCCCTGTAACCACGTATCTAAAATAATAAAAACTGAGAAAATGGCGTAGAAAATTGTATGGCACGTTGTCTTCGGGTCTTCCGATCAGCCGACTACCAAACGAATATTATAAGGTTTTCGGAATCGTTGATTAAAGAATTCTATAAAATCTGACCCTTCGATCGTAATCTCGGTTCATATTTCATGTATAACGGGAGCCCAATTAAAACGTTTGCCCACTGGCCCATTGACTTACGGCATCGCGCTTATATGCTGCTTATAATAATAATAGTAATAATATGAAAACGAAAAGAGAAAACTTGTTTCTCTAATTAATTCAATCGACTGTTAATTTGAACGGATTATTTACATTTACCGCGACAACTGCTCCCCTCCCCGCACACCGCAACGCCCCAAACGGATAGGAACCGTGGCCACCGGTACACGCGTACCCATATTATAATATATCTAAATATCTACGTACGAGTTGCGTGTGTGTATATATTATAATAATATTATACGCCGGTAGTCGGTACTAATTTATACATAATTTTATTATAGCATTACGCGATACAACGAACGAAAATAGTACAAAAAAAAAAAAAAAAAAAAACAATAGGCAAGTTACGTAATTATTTTTGGAAACAGTTAGGAAAAAACTCAACGGCGTTATTAATTTAGATTCCGGGTAGGTACATAAATAATTATTGTTATAATCGTTATTCGTTTATTAGTGATTATTTCGGGTGCGTCGACGACACTATGCGCTGCTATACCTATCTACCAACAAACCGTAGCCAGTTTGACTCTATACGTCAATGAGCGGCGGCGGGGCGACAACGCACGTTCAGCTGAAAAAATAACTGTCGCGTGTGTGTGTGTGTGTGTGTGTGTGTGTGTGCGGCGCGCGTGACATTGTACACCTAAGTTATATATTATTTCCTTTTTCTTCCCATTCTACTTCTTATTTTGACACCTGTATAAATGATGGAGGTCGGAGAGACGTACGGAGGACGTATTCGCAATATTTGTGTTGATGATAAAATAAACAAAGCGACGGCTGCGGTGTGGGCGGTGCGGTGCACGACGAGGAACAGGCGGGAAAAAAAACGCGCCGCGAAAGGCCCATATTTTTTCGTCGTCCTTTGCAGCGGCGCGCGAGTGTCTTTTTATGTGTGCGAGTGTGCGACGAATGATTTATAGAAGTCGCCCGAGAATTGATGCGAGCAAACACCAGGAGTGGGCGACGACGTCAACGATGAAATGTAAAAAGGGAGAAAAAAATGTGTCTTCCGAACGGTTTCCGAAAGCCAGTGATAATAGTTTTCGTTTGGTCGACTGTATATACACGATATATAATATACTGTATACACATATATATATAATATAGGTACATATAAGTATAAATATATATATATATATATATAGCCGTATAGGTATACTATATAGGTATATTGTGCGCGCACCATAATATAATAATAAATAATATACACACGTCGCGTAGGTATGTAACACCACATCGGCTCACCGGAATAATATGAATAAATATGATGCGATTTATTAAAAAGTGTGTGTAATGCGTAAAAACTTGAATCCCGAGGCTGTTATTTAATTTCTAGGAAACAAAATAAATAATAAACAAAGAAAAAACGTGATTGACGCAGAGTGACTGCCCGAAAATTCGTAATAAATAGTATAATAATATTATAATCGGTAAAACGTACGCGTATAAAATATTATTATGAGTGCGTCTTCCCGTACCGATACTTTTATATTTGTTTATTTCTCCAGGCGTAGCGATGTTATGTGTTCATTATTATTTGGTTTTTTTTTCTATCAAAACCGGTCCTCGAGAAATTAGGCCAACGATTATGCACAATATACTATTATATTATGACTGTGATATCGTTGTCACGTTTTCGGAAAGCTATATAAACGCGTTAATATACGTAGGTATAGGAAATAGGAATTGGTACAATATAATATTATATTATGTTACTAATAAATACTCACGCATTTAGTGGAGAGATCGGATAGGAATATGTAAAATAAAAAAATAATAATAATAACAGTCTATCGATTATTCTGACTTCAGGATTATGACTTATTGTTTGTTTTCATATCAGTCGAGCGAGATTATTATCAATATTATATCATTGTTGTTATTATTTTTTTTTTCATCAAAACAACTCTTAACCGAGTTTCGCGCGCTTGTTGCACGACCGCCGAGGGAGGAGAAAATTTTGAATGGAACACGCGGCCACGTGAATATAAATTCCCCCGCGCAGAGGGCGGTGGTGGCATCGGTGGAGGATGTTGTTGCGCGAGGTGGCGTGTGCGTGTGTGTGTGTGTGAGCAAAATACATAGGTGGTGTATATTTGTGTATAATAGTGGAGTACGCAGGCCGTGGTAGTTGTGTGAATGAAACGCTGGCGGAGCGCCGGAGGAGTCCGACCAAGAATCCCAGAGGAATCTACCGTCGCACCTCCCCCCCCCCCCAAACCACCCCTTAACACACCCCCCAGCCATGGTTAAATAAACCGTCTTAAGTATGTTGTCGTCACGCGACAATATAATATAATATACTATTACAACCTTATATTATTATAAAATAATATCAGAATTAGATATTGATATAGGCACTTGTCAGACACGAAACGGAACAAATTTCGTGCGCCTATATACGTTATAATTATTATTAATGTTATTGTAATTCCATAACGTTTCGATTTTCAATTGCGTGACAAAAAAATATGTGTGTCAAAAGTGTAAATATTCAACAGATGTGGTCGTGTGTAGCCGCGGTGGCATTACAATAATAATATATCACAGTATAATATGTATAGTATATAGACGCACACGAAATATACATTACTACAGCGCGCACGCCGGATACACAAGTCCGAAATGATTGATGTGTAAAATGCGCAGAGATATGATTACAATAATGTAGCATAAAATGTCTACAATAACTAACAGACGGCCGGCGTGTCGCTTCATGATGTGTCCGGCACAATATTACAATATATTACAATATATAATATATTTTACGGCGTAGACAGGCACAAAACACGTCTGTCCCGAGATACGTACCTAAATATAGTACGCACAACACTTAATATTGTTGTACCTATCATAACAATAATTAATAACGTGGATCGATATTCCTTGCACGTGATGAATATTATACACATAATATATATTATATATTACATATTATCGGTATACCGCGTTATCGCAGGACTATCGCAGATCTATATATTGAATTGAATTTGAGATCCATTTCCCTCCAATTTTCGGAATAGTATAGACATTTATCATATTAATATAATAATATAGTTCACGCGGTATGATCGAGCTCATCGGAGACGCCGTTTAGCGCGGAAAATTGGAAGCCAGAAAAAAAGAACTCAGCTCTGATTATGCGGGTAAATTGTCTTGTTATTGACTGCACCGAACGCGGAAAAAGATATAAAAATTAAACTTAATATTATTGTAATACCTCGATTTCAAACAAATTAAATTTTTCTTATTTAGTGGTGGTCAAATCGATTAAATACTTTAATCAGACACGGTGGCACAAAACGAATAAACATGTGCGCGTGGATAGAGCGCAATCCATATGATATAATAATATAATAACATAGTATACCTATCTAAAAATATAATAATAATTTACAATAGGTATATTACATATTATTATATAAGCTGGCAGCGACAGCATAGTGTGCACGTCGACCGCACACTCCCGACGACTGTGCTACGCAAACGTACGTCAAACGTACATTTTCTAATTTTTTTAATGATCGTCGCTGACCGGTGTGTAAAATGAGAACCGGGTGCAAACGCAATTTCTTTCTAAATTACCAAAAACGAATAGCGCAGGAGAAACAGAAACGAAAAAATAAAACCGTTTAAATCCTAGTCCTCCCCGTGTGCAACGTATATGTATGGGTACACTCGTATTTAAGTATATGAGCTGCCACGAGTGTAATCGAGTTTTGATCGACCGCCTCTATCCGCTCTCTCTTCCCGTACAATATGAAGTAGATATAGGTAGGCAGGCATATTATATGTGTGTGTGTGTGTATGTGTGCAGTAAACGTGTCCCCTCCGTCGTCGGTAGACATGTCAAAATCATTACGTCTAAAAGAGACGTCCGTGTGACACACACAATAATAATAATATAATAATAATAATGCTCGGCAGCGGTCTCTCCTATCTAATCTGTGTGCATGTGTGTGCGTGCGTACAAGGTAAGGTAACGCATCAATCAAACGCAGTGAGGCCGGCGCACGCGCACTCACTGTCGCGCACAAAAGGTGAGAGGAGACGAAACGATAGCAGGGGTTAGTGTGTGTTGGAGAGAGACGAACATATTAATATGTATATAGATACGAGTGGTGTGTCTCTGACGGCGCTTTCGTATTATATATAAATCGGTGTCAATCAACGTCGCGTTCCTTTTTTGTCTAAACTGTCATACGGGAAAACATCGTCTCCAGGCACATGTATTATATATACATAGTACACACACTGGCGCAGTTACAACCCTTGGCCGCGACAGCAGCGGAACAGACGACAAAACAATATACATATAGTACCTATACACGTAGTATGTCCTCCTTATCACCCAGTCCCCGTTATAAATACCTACACCGCCGAGGTCTATTATTTTATTATAAGGCATAATCCATATACAATATATTATATTATTATGTATAGTAATAATACACAGGTAAGCGCGTTATTCTCTCTCCCCGTCACTATCGTCGCATAATAATAAAGTCGTTAAATATAAATACACACTATACATGTATGAAAGCGTTCGTTAATTTACTCCACAGTTTCTAAATCATATAGACTTCTATTATAGGTATTACTTGTGCTTATTCCATAACGTTTTATATATTTTTGATATGTATCCTCGACGGCCATATCGCGAGAATAGTCTGAAAACAAATGAAGTCGTCGGTCGATTTTCGTACCCAACTGCATATTTTATATACATCGACGATTTCTCACAAGTTTCAGTCAGCCTTGTGTCGTGAGCGTGTGTGTATAATAATATTGTTATTTATCATGTAGTATATTATCCGATGTTATTAAAATGTACAAGTCGCCTTATATATTATAGAAATGACGTGATTATTAAATAAATCACATTTTATTACGAATTATTATTATTCACATAAATATAATATCTTCACCACAGTCTTTATTAAAAATATTCAACTGACGTCCGAAAATATCATGCTATGATTAACGCGTTTAGTGAATGACGTATTCTTTCCACCTAGTCACAGGCAAACATAATTTAATAAATCGGTTAAAATTAATTTAAAAAAAACTGTTACTACAATTTTTTTAATATCGAAACGGATATCCTTTGATTGTTTTCTTTAGATGAAAAATATTAAGAATTGTTAGCTAATTACTACGGAAGAACGAATTCAACCCTATTTATAAATTTAATAACCATATTCAATTTTGACATAGACCAAACATATTATAATTAGACGTAAGTAAGTATGGGGATTGGGTAAATTAAAATAGAAAATCGATATTTCAGTGTAAAGTTTGTTTATAAAGATATTTCATATTGCGAACGGTAACTTATCGGTTACCATTAATTAATAATTGATAATGATATATTAAAATATGTCAAATATATTATAATAAAACGTAATTAAATTTCCAATATAACAGATTATCAAGTCATGCTACTATTATAGGTACATAATATTATAGTATACTGCGAGGCAATGCATAGAATGTAAACATATAATTGATAATAAGCTACAGACAGGTGCAGCAAACCAAACCAAGGGTGCAGGTAATAATAAAAGACAAACTGTGGGTCAAAAATAATTTGTATACAAAAACGCACTATCTACATTCGGTTGCCTACTATACAAGCTCAATTACCACCGAACCACGATTGTTTACGTTTTATATTTATGGAATTTATGACTAAAACTTGTACACCGAATTCTACCCAATAACTTATAAGTTGTAGGTATAAATACGAAAATAAATATTGATTAAATGCAGTTTAAAGATAATTACAATTTACACTATATATAGCTACTATTTTAATATTAAAAGCATTTTTATACAGACATAGTTTGTACATTTCTACCAATAGTCTACACGTTATATTATTATAGTTGAAAGGCAAAATGTACTATTTATGATACGATTTCCTGGCCCCAAAATATTATATACTAACCTATAAACTATTGTTCTATTAGAGTAACTACAATTTTGGTCTGTGTGCAGGCCATACATTTTTTTGTGCATTTCTTTATGTAACATTTTCTTTATTTCCAACGATTAAAACAATTTTGGAATACGTCCAATAACCTATCTACACACTCGAGATTAAATATAAATGTAACGTGAAATGATGTAATTTCCGTGGCAAGTCGTCACAACGGCGGACACTGTAATATTTTATCGGGACGTATTATAAAACGAAAAACAACAAAATCGCACTAGAATCGAAAGACAAAACATTAAAAACGACCAGATAACATATTATACAGACCAACCACCGACGTCAAACCTTGACATTTTATGACGGATTTTCTAATTTTATACACACCAGCGATTAATTACTGTTTGAAAAATCAATATTTTCCGGATATACGTCCGCGAGGTAGCCTACATCATAATAATAGTAATATAGGTAATATTATATTTATTTTATGTACAGACACACCTAATATCACATTATGTACTTAAATATCTAGTAACGCATTGGCAGCGAGAGGGGGGGGAGCCATAGAGTGCGCTTCAGCGGTATTTACGAATTTCATATAATATACACGATCGTCACGCGTGAACGTGAGCTCTGTCGAGCATTCAAATAAACTTTCATAGTTCCATAAATCTTCGCAGAGTCAATGTTTGGTGCGCAGTTTTTCGACATACAAAAACGTATACCTATTGTATAGGTATACGCAGATATAGCTAAAAGAAGGGTGACATCGGCGACGACGACAACGTCAAATGGCTGATAAATGGCACACGTGTTTCACGTCCAATTCGCCGCTTTAAACACTCTACGCACACATATTATTGTACACACGCTCACCTTTTTTTTTGGACGTGCTACTACCTACTCTTTTCAACCTCTGGCCTTCGGTGGAATTTCGTGTCATATTCTCGCAGCACCCTGCAGTCTCGTCCTCCAGCGTCGAAAAACAAAACATTAAAAAAAAACCAATTGCAAGCGTATATATTATATGAATATGAATCGAACCGAAAAAAAAACGATACATATATATTTATTATGTACAAGTTACGCGCGCACTTGTTGATTTAGGCACCCGGAAAGGAGCAATAATCAAGCTTCATCGTGTTTATATACGCGCATTATATATATATATATACGTGTACGAGAGTGGTGTATACGTATTCTAACTATATATATACGGTGGCGTGCCCGTTTCATTTATCAGTGACAAGGAGAGAGATGCGCTTTACCCCCGGCTAGCCGCACACGCGGCGTCGAAAGCGGTGGCGGCGTTTCGCCCCTCGCGCGCGCCCTGCTCTGCCCGCGACGCCGCTCTGTTGCTGCCGCTTACACGGCAGTCTTCCCCCGCGGTATAGCTGGCGGCCGACCCGCCGAAACACGCTGCCGGCTGCAAAACACCGGCTCACCCATCAACAGGTCCCACTACAAAATCTCATACATGAAAATATACACTACATAATACATACTATATACCTACCATCAACACTACACGTACGAACACCCGAATATGCGTATAATAAAATATTATAATAATAGTAAGTAGACATATCGTATATATATATATCGGCGAACGTGTGTTGTTGCATGAAGACTATTATATAATTGTAGTCCCGAAGAAGAACGCGTTTTGTATTTCTCGCCCGGGGGAGGGGACGAAAATAAGAGATCAAAAGGAGGCGCCGAAAAACGTGCGTGTTTACGGGGAAAAAGTGTTAAACGTGGTCGCGCGGTCATCATTAATAACGCGACGCCGCCGCCACGGTCCCTGCAAGTCATTGCGCGTATCTATATAAATATATATAATATTTATGTGTGTGATGTATAAGGCAACCTGTGCCCAAATTTTACGACGCCTTTTTATACTATTATATGGTTTTCCTGTAATATATATATATATAGTACACCCACAAAACCCCCAACAGAGCCGCAAGGGTACCTGTATAGATAGTGCACCAGGTGAAATTGCAATAGGAACCGATCTCTCGTCATCGTCCGCGAAGAATAAATAAAGTACCTAGGTATTATATAGTGTCCATAGGTAGAAACGACATTATACATAATGATGAAAAACTACATATAATATTCAAACACTGCGGATCACATGAAAAAAAATCGCGGCTATAGATAAAGATACACCTACATTTAGACGAACAGTAGGTGTTCTTATTTTGTAGCGGCGACTTGTAAGAAATAATCCCTCATCTCGTAATCATAAATTATAGGTACAATATACCTAAACAGTTATCGTTTGCAAACAATACCTGCGGGGACCTATAAAGACATACCTACGTTTTACGATCGCGCACGTGATACGACCGAAGTAGCAACATTTTTTCTGGGAAGAACGTAAAAAAAAATTGCGATTTTATACCAAAAATCAAATGGTTATTTATTTCAACCAAATAATTTTGGTATAATCATTAATTAAGTATACCTATTTATGTAATTTATAAATTTTATCTGAAATGTATAATAATGTTACATTCAATGGCTACAGATGCCGAGGACACCGGACAGTGCGCTTAATAAAAAAAATTCTTTTGCTATACTTATTAACCTATAATATAGCGCATCTCGTTAATTTTAAGAACCTATCTATTTTTTTTTCTACCAGACAGGTTTTCTAAAAATGTATATTTGTGTAAAAAAAAAGCATTACAATAATATAATAGGTGCTTAAATGTCTCAGGACTCTATCTCAACGATTTTTGATTCGGACGACCATAATTATGAGCTTTTGCGTGATAACACGGTGAGGTGGCGAAAGATCTACACCTAAACTTATTATAATATTTGGCCACGTAAAAAATAGTAATTTTCCGGTAAGTACTTACATTTCATCCTTTTGGGGCAGTGTTGCTTCCTTCTGGTCATGATCGTGATGGAGTTACTTCGGTGTGGCGGCTTCTGCAACGTGCGGGATACTTCCTCCGGGCAAGACACGGTGGAGCACGGGATACGCGACTTCCGAGTGCACGCGGAAGACGGAAATTCGCGTCTAATAATCACGAACAGCACTGATCATCGTCTGACATGACCCGTTTCGCGAGAATCAAAAACTTAAAAAAATATAACAAATTCGTACCGGTAACAATATATTTTATAATACAGACGGACGCGAGTAAACAGTCTCGAAAAACGAACACTATATAATATTATTATATATTATTATTATGCGACGTGAACAAAAAAAAAATTTACAACAATAAACAGTATCGACTGCGGGTACGATATTTTAAAAATTGCGAACACTTTCGTGAGACGTGTGTAATATTATATGGACGACTGACGGAACAATATAAAAATCGTCAACCGACAACAACGGCGACGCAGTGTGTGTCGGAGGCGGCGTCGGCGGCGGCGGTAGCGGCGGCGGTAGCGGCGGCGGCGTTAGTGGCGACGGAACCCTTGAAAAGCACAAAGACCACGGACGCGGACACGGCCATCACTGACTGACGGGTGTCAACAA
Organism: Sitobion miscanthi; assembly: GCA_008086715.1. NCBI lineage: Eukaryota > Metazoa > Arthropoda > Insecta > Hemiptera > Aphididae > Sitobion > Sitobion miscanthi. Next base: position 51,597,848 of record CM017797.1, read on the forward strand.
CGCGGGCCGACGACGACGGCGGTAACGCCGGTCGGAGCGCGCGGCCCGACGGTTGCCGAACGGGCCCGACCGTGACGTCACGGGCGGCCCGGGCGTGGTCTGGGCGGCATTCGGTGACGCCCACTCCGGGGTACGGGCACATAACTCATCCCCGCCCGCCACCGACCGTAGCCAGTACCGCTCCGGATCACTTTTTCGGCCGGCGGCCGCCGATTTTCCTCCGCGACGGCGGCAAACGACGCCGCGCTGTGCCGCGCGGAAATCTTTCGGCCGCTCGTCGTCGTCGCCGCACGGTGCACGACACGCAATAATAATAATATGATAATATTATTTTTGTTATTATTAAAATTATTGAAATTCAATTAACGCGTTTGATTTTTTTTTTTTTGTTACCGGTTTCGTGTCTATGTAAACATTATAATCGCCACCCCACCGGCCATGCTATAGAATATTACCCATATACATTGTATCATAAATATTATGGTATTAACGTTATTCAACTATATAACAATATATTTAAAACCTCGCGTTTTCCCGACCATATACGCGTTGTTAGGTATACGTACCGATTTACAAATACTTCGTCTCTCTTTAAGATCGCGCGCAGAGTTCACAGCAACATGCGTCGTCTGTCGTGTAGTTGTTATTTTATTCTGATTGACCGTTGTAATCGCACATGCAGTTATCGCATTCGCACTATATAGTTATAACCGCATGCCAAGAGTTGTGATGATTTTCAGCTCAACTTTTGGACGTGACACGACAGATGACGTTGCAGCCGCAGATTGGTATACATAATATTTGATATATATGTACGATGTTGTACAACACTGCGGTATGTGTAATAATATATAGGTGTACCTATATATCATACAATATATACCTACTCTGTCTGCGAGGCTTCCGAACAAACGCGAGAACCCGCTGATGATGGCTTCAAACACTGCAGCTTCCATGCCGCAGCAGAAGTGGCGGCAGTATATATCAATCCGTTTTCTTGGTATATGCGTGTAGGTTAGGTATACACAGAAATGCGCCAAAACGATTTATAGCTCGCGCCGTGCGGCATACGTGTGTGAGTGTGTGTGAATTAAAGGGCCCAAGAACATCTCAAACTCGTAAATTTTGTCCGTTTCTCTCTATATTGCCGAGCGCACCCATCGGCGGCTGCAATAAATAGAATAACGCGCGCGCGGACTGCTGCTGCGGCTATGTGTATAATGTGTAATGGGTATGTGTGTGTGTGTGTGTGTATGTGTGTATGCGTATAAACGACATTGTTTGGGGGCCAATTGAAATATATACATCGCAAACGTTGACAAAACAACTGCGAAAATGTGTGTCGATAAAAAAAAAATCTGTTTTTAAATCGATTGTAATCGCAAATATTCTCGTCGCACACGAGATATACGCCAGAGATTTTGTTTTTATGCGACTAGTCTTAAGGGGCGTGTAATTTTATTTTAAAAACAGTTCAGTATTTATTTTTTTACACGAAAATTTAGAGGTCATATTATTAGTATTCAACAAATAATTTATTACGAATCTTTAAATCTACAGATCAAACTCAATATTATAAAATATTTTATTAAAAATGATTACATAATATTGTATATAGTGCTGCAGAGTAATAAGTAAAAACTGTATTAAATGCCTTCGTATAAAATAAAAATGTTGATGTCTATACACACTACTTATATATTATAGTCATAATTTTACATAATATACACATTATGAACTTACAAAAACTTCCTGATTTGATATTATTAACACGTTACACCTGTGGGTATATAATATATTATGTCCCTCCCTATATTATTTTACTAGGTAGTAAGTACATAGGTAAGGCGTACAAAATCAATATTTGTAACAATATTTATTTATAAACATTTAGCCAAACGTACCTACTATTTATACACTGCAGTACATATAAGTATATCTAATACAATATTAGGTACCTATAAATGTTACGTCATGTTAACCTACCTATAAGTCTAATTTCTGGAAGTAAAATTATTGACAATTATATACCCATTTATCTATAGACTGTTTACCAGAATAATGTTTAAAAGCTATAATAAAATACCTGAAATACTTAATAACAATCTTGATCAATTCGAGTGTCCACTTATTATAAAACAATTTATTAATTTCATATTCATAATTGAGATAGGTATATGAATAAAATGAATCGATTATAAATCAATAACAAAAAATATGTAAATACAAGTGCATGCAATATCACTAGTATGTAACACTAATAAACTACCTATATAAATTAAATATAGCTATAATAATAGGTTTATTTTAAAATATTTTTAACGATTTTAATAATTTAATGAAATAGTAAAGGGAAAACATCTTTTATTGAAACTATAATTATACCATGGGTACAATGAGTTATATTATAAATAATTAAAACCTATATAATATAGATACATTTAGAGTTTTAGACTGGCATAATTGTCTATATAGGTAGGTATATGCAATTTACGAATGCCGAATTATAAGCGAATTATAATTTTCAAAGAAAAAAGATGACCAATAAACACTCTTTGTATTATTAACACAAGTATCATTAAAAGTTATTAGCCCCTGTAGTATAGTGTTCTATTGGTGCAAATAATATGTTTTTCTAAACTAATTAGAAAATGTATCTCAGCAAATATACCAAGAATTTAAATGTTTTTTTACGCATATTATGATTACATTTATCAGCATAATATTATACAAATAATGGCTAAATGAAAATTTTTCCATATGTTTAAGGTACTCTATTATCAAACCGCTTCTTATCAACCAATAACATTGTATTGTAATATATTCACTCCAAGCAGAGGTGGCTTCAAAAAATGTACAATAATTACATGCATGTATCTATCATCTATGTATAATATGTTCCTACTTGAAATATAATAATACTATATAATATGATATCTGTTTACAAAATGTCTATAAGTTTGTATAAAACTTAATATCGGATCATCGGATCACTATTCGTTAAAAGTATTATGACAAATGATTAAATTATTTATTAGGTAATAGTTATGTTTCAGTCAGAATGACAGAAGGAGACGACTAGCGACGTAGGTATGTGAATGACAAAGAGTATGTGTAAGATAAATCTTAAATATTTTTAAACAAAAAAAATTCGGCAAGTTTCGTTATTACATTTATAGTAACATTAATATTATATAACAGCCAACATAAAATAAGATGACCACAGTTGTTTAATAGTATATCTTTCAGTATCTTTGGTTACATTTTAAGCAATGTCACAGTTTACAATTTATACCGCCTATATAATACCATTATAATATAATAATAGAACATATTATTTAGATACAATGCGTAAAAGTACAGTTAGGTTCGCCATTTACACAAACACATTTTATTGTTAAAAAAATATTACACAGGTAGGTTACGCCATTCACACAGTACGTACCCAAAATATAAGTCATTCGTCATTGTAAACATTTTGTGATTCTTATAATAAGATTTTATTATGTACCTATAGGACAATATAACAGTTGTTATAATATTATATTTTTTACGGATTTAAAAAAAATAATATAGACCGTTTCTGGGATGGGAATATTAATATAAAAAATATATATATTATCATATTATACCTATAACTACATGTCTATATATTATATTATACACTCGAAATGTAAAGTTTTTTTACTAGTTATTAAAGTAGGTCCACAGTAAGTACATCCATAGAATATACGCGTCTTGTCTTATGTGCACTCAAACGTCAGGAATAAATAACCACATTATATGTTTAAAATACATCATAATACCTACTTTTGCATTGCACATGTGTGTGAAAACAATTATTGATTGAAGGTCTTGTTAAATCGAAATAACGTACACAACAATATTGCAAATAAAAATAATATGTGCGTATACACACAATGAGTATAATAAATTTAGGTATATCCAGTAAATTATCAATGAGACTTAATTCGCACAGATTTCGCAGAATTCGAATTCGCCGTTAAAACTGCGTTTTACCGCGTTTCAAAATAGACAGACTTAGATGTCCCGTGTGTGTATTATGGTATATACTGAACGCTCCGGCACATTATATTCTACGCTTCATACTGACATACGGTCATCGAGGAATCTATGAAAAAAAATAAAACGGTCATTGATGACAATTCGAAAGCATTGACTGCTGCACGATGCTACCATATATTATAATATAATATGTGACGAGTGTGATGCCCCGCCGAAATGACCTCCGTCGTCATGTGTCTTCTCGTTTTGTACTTCGTCCATAGGTACCTGTAATATTATTGTACCCCGCTGTAGTCCGTGAAACTATACAGTAAATCGTATATAATACGAAAAGCGCAGGTAAACTGTTACGACAGACCCGCACACCTATAAACGTAACCGAAATCGAGCCAAATAATAACTCCTGCAGCTCGTACCCATACACGAAAACCTCGTGTGTCGCAATACGATTTTCACATACCGATTTGGGTTTACGGATTGCTATTATATTGTAAACGTCCAGAGGTATGCTGTTCAAATTACGTTGTTATTATTATATCATATACTGCTGAGCTGCTGAGCAACTCGACTACAATAATATCATATTATTATTATATCCGTATTATTTGTACAGTAATATTATATTATTATCATCGTGTTTTGTGTAGGCACAAAATATAGAAGTCGCGATTCGCGTTTGAAATAACCACTATATATAGGTATTTACACGCGTATCTTATCTCCTCGATTTACAGGTAGGTAGGTATATTATTGGTTATTATTATTGTTATTTTATGTGCCGATATGACTGTGTATATGCATACCTCTGCATGTGACAAAAATAACCAGTAAAATGGTAAATAAATTGGTGCACGATATGATATAATAATATCTTGTGGGACACATCTGTCACCATCCAGTATGATCGCGGCTTGCTGATCTAGCATATTATAATATTTTAAAAATATAATATGAAATATGAAATAGAAATATACATGGATAATATATGACTATGACAAAATAGATAGCAGCAACATTATTACGCATACCACCCCTCGCTTCGTCTATATCGCGTAGTTCCCCGTTTAACGATAATGACGACCAATGCAATGTGGAGAGCTTTAAGTATAGATATGGCATCAAAACTATGGGGGATGTGCTATAACTTTATTTTTCCTGACATAATATCTATTTTGTCATGTATAAATAGTTTGTATAAATTTAGACCATAGTCCATGAATAGCGTATAAAAATTATAGGTTTTGAGTTAATACGATTGAGAAGGGAGGGATTTTTGAACACCCAAAACACCACCCCAGGCTACACCACTGGGTGTATCGGGTGATCTTTGTGGACATTATATGTGTCACGTCTTTTATATAGATTATAGCCTATATATAACCTCATATCTCAAATTAATTTTTAACACACCTTTTAATGTATAATTATAATATATCGTATACTCTGTCCAGCGGGACAACACGCCGATTGTGCGCACAGTTCTCCGCACCGGTTCTCCTATGGCAGGATGTCACGTGGTGAAGTGCAGTAGAACCGATTTTTGTCAGGCCGCAACATGTTCTCTCGCCAGGGTTAGGTACTTATAGGTATCTAATATCTATATATTTTTAATCCAAAAAATTTGTTTTTCAAAATTTTCAATTTTCAATTCAACTTTCTTGCATTTTTTAATATTATATTATAATTATATGCTATAGTGGTTGAGTATTTACTATCACGCTTAATTCGTAGCCATCCCTCTATATAAACTTATATGTACCTATGATGCTCAAACTGAAACATTTTTCGAATAACAAATTTTAATTTTTCTATTTAAACTGTGATAAGTGGGAATTTCTCAGATAATATATAAATTGGCTACAGCAATGACGTTTTATTTAGTATTTTTGTCATGGAATAGTAGCAGCATTATAAGTAGTCTATAGTCTGACATAATATGGAACTTACATGCGGTTAGGAACTACAGCGGTACGTAAATTTAATTTTTAAAATTGAATAATTATTATATGTCATTAAATTTTATTTTGCTTACGACTCGATATTATAGAGATTTTAAATTAAATATATTATAATATATTCATTTCAATTTTATTTTATTTTCTTACCTACAGTCTTATAAGTTATTTAGTCGTTGGCGTGTTGCTTATTCGGTATAGGTTCCTGTTATACCTTATTGGTTACGTTTATTCTGCAGGTGCTCTGGTTGTTTATAGTGTGTCATTTATTTAGATTTTATATTATATTTTTTTTATAATTTTTGATGTTTAGATTTTTTTATAGATATTTAATTAAAATGTATAATTTGTTTTTATAATAAATTCTTGTGTATTATGTATATTTTTTAAATTTCTCTATAAATTTCATTTTTTTTACTTGTAAATGTTTTCACGGTACAGCCTTGAAACTGACTATACAATAAATTGTGTTAATATCAATTGGTATTAAAAAAAAAAATTAGTTTTGGTGTAATTAATAATATATTATAGCGTAAAACTGTAAACAATTTTCTGGGAAAATTTAATAATAAGTCATTACATAACTAATTACATTTGTCAGTTCTTTCTGTCAGTAGATACACTCTTTAGTACAGTTCACAATATAAGAATAATATGTTATATTATTCCAAGTCAAACGGAAACAAAAACAATTATAATTATAGGCTTATATTTATAACTCAAGTTAGGTTTATATAGATAGTATTTCGATGCTAAGTAGGTTTAAACATTACCTGCACATAAAAATTATCGCGTTCGGTATACCTACATTTGAATATTATAATATCGCGTACCTATACTTTCGCATTAAATATTTTATTTTAATCACCAAATTACATATTGCTGTCTGATTTTACGCGCGACCTAATCACGTTGATAAACTATGTCTAATGTCTATTATAATAAATGTATACACTGTATACAGTCTATTTTTGTATTGAATGTAACGCAGCAAAAACTTGACCATCGAAAATAATTCGTTCAACCCATAAAAGCATGAGATGAAGAAAATATGGGTCCATTTTACAGTGTCGTGCAAATTCTTTACATGAAATTAATTTCGTTGTTATAGTTTTTATTCTAAAATTAAAATGTGTATAAGAATAATAACATGTCCACTGTTAAAATATTTCAGACGGAATCGTAAATTTGTTTAAAAACAGTTAAGCATTATATTGTAAGTATCTATAGTATATGATATAATATTATCATTAATTGTCCGGATGTTTATATATAGACATTTATCAAAATTTTAACGCGCGCTGTGATCGGCAAAAATCACAAGGGTGGTTTTTTTTTTATTTTCTGGCTTGTCCAGTACATAATATTATTACAGCTATGCCTAAATAATTATGAATATAATATACTTAATACGGTTTTCTGCTGCAGCTGTCGTGTAGCGTTGAAAAATTATTATGATCGTTCTTCGACGCGTATATATACCTATATATGGTTACCGTTGGTTACTTGTACAGTTATACACCGTACGACGTAATAATAAAAAATATTATAATAATATACCTAATAAGTAGTAAATATTTAACTTTGCCATACGAATAGGTAGTATGTATATTGTATACACACACTCACACTACTATATATATACACACACATTCACTGTTTCCTAACCAACCAGCCTAAAACGATTCGATTTAGTGTGATTGACGATTGTGTATGTATAAATAGCGATATACATCTACTGCTAATAATACCTACGCGTCGCGGTTCAAACCACTTACGTACCTTTATACCTACATCGCATATCAAAATTTCGAATTTAAATCTCCCCAAACCGTATATAACATAAATAAATGACCACCTGGTTTTTCGAGAACTTGATTTGAAATCAGATATTAATGTAATAGGTATATTATGATGATATACGTACAGTACTACAGTGGAAAAAATGTAAATACATATTATTACTATTATTATAATATACATTTATACACAATATAATATATTATAATATACACGCGTAAACACATTATTTTAATAGTGATATATCCTTTAAAATGCATATCAAAATTCGACCTGCATAACCCGGCTGCGTATATACCTAGCTATAGCTCGCTATTCGTTCCGTATGCTGCATTATAATATAGACTATAGAGGTACCTATTACAACGATATTAAAGTTTTTATGATGATTTTATGGATTCCACAAAAAACATTAAAAAAAACTAAACTCTGTATGTTCTTGTATTTAATATGCACTGCTGCAGTATTTACGCGTAGGTAGGTAGAAACTCAACTACTACTTGTTTTAATAAGCTTCCTCTGAAAATATAACAACTATATTATTAGTATATACTGCAGCGAGACGTAAATAAACATAATATACCTACGTACATAGTATTATAATATTATTATAAAATAAAATATTTATAACTCATTATATTTTCTCTATGTTCCCCATTCGCAAAAGTCAAGATCAATATTATTACAGAAGTAATCACCGATTCCCCGTTAGCCGTTTTGTTTTCTTTATAAACATAATTACGCAACAAACATTTTTATACACACGCGTATTTGATAATTATTATTATAAAAGATAGGTATGATTTAATGTGGGTGCAGTAGGTAATTAATATAACTCCTTCAATAAGCGTTTGTTCACCTATTTATGTCGGTTGCAGGCTTATTATATAGAACATTGACCTATCTGTTCGTGATTATTTAAAAAGTTAGAACGACTAATAAGAAATATTGAGGAATTTGGTATTTGATAAAAAAAAATCGTTTTATATTTTTCGTGTCATGTTCTAATTTGGGGTCCATTTATTTGTATTTTAGCATATTCAAAGTAGTTAAACTGTTAAAGCGCATACGATTTTCGAAAAAGATTTTAGTATTACTCATTTAACAAACTTCACCTAAACGGACCAGTATTGACCACGATGGTAAATAATTGATTACATGTTTTTAAAACAATACACATGTAGGTACAGTAGTACGTATATTTGGAGTTTGAAGGATTTAAATAGTTTCAAATCCAACCCTAACAGTTTTTACTTATGTACTATAGTTTTTAATTTTTAATTTAAACTGCATATGATTTAAATAAATTATAAAATGCAAATATATCCGAGAATCCAATTCTATAACACACGAATTAATACAATAATATAATAAAATAAACGTTGAGATACCAATGAAAAAAAAATAAAAAAATAAAAAGTTTGAAAAGAAATATTTCCTGTATGAAAATAGGTAACATAATATTTGTACTATAATTAATTTAAATGTCATAAACTCATAAATATTTACATCACCTTATAACGTAAAATATTCACATGGGTAATCATGATTCACAAATCATCAACCTCGTTTATAAATTAAAAACCGTAGATAAGACTTAAATTTACTCATTACTCATTAGCATATTTTCATTTTAGAAAGCTTGAGAGGACGTAACCCCTGCATGTGTTATCTCCTTCTTACACACGTAAGACACTGACAAAACGTGTTTACGTAATCTGAGTAGAAGTCACTCAATTTTGGTTCTATAGTAAAAATACCTCCTGTTTAAAATAAAATTGAATTGTGATAATATTTCGGAGGGCAAGACTGTGCGTTTTTCCATTATTCCCAATATAACGTTCATTATATCGTTAAGAAATAGCGAAAATATCAACATATTTAAATGACTTTTAACTTTTCAAAATTTGAATTTTTTTTTTAAAAAAACTCATCGTCTTGCCCTCCAAAATATTGACATTTTTTAATTGAGCGAGTTTTACTGTGTAAACGAGTTTTGTTTGAGACAACACATGCGGGTGTGACGTCTTTTAATGCAATATTAATACCAATTAAGAGGACGTGATACCCGTATGTGTTGTCTCCGTCTTACAAGTGCATAACATAGCAAATTTTACTCTCAGCAAAACACGTGTAGGGGTCCGTAAATTTACAAATTAGAGTGAATTGACCTCTTATAAAATCTATAGGTAAGATTATTGTACATTATATGTATAAACAATTAACAATTTTAAAACACTCACTTTAAAATTAATATATAATAAAAAGCCTATGGAGTTGCTTGGATAATAATCTTACCTATCGATTTTATAAGAGGTCAATTCACTCAAAATTTTAAATTAACGGACCTACACGTGTTCTGCTGAGCGTAAAATTTGCTATGTCACGTACTTGTAAGACGGAGACAACACATGCGGGTACACGTCCTCTTAAATAGATTCTTATAACATTTCGGATGTTATATACTTATGTTTTTTCGATATCTATACATAATTTATAGCTTGACACTAAAACGAAAATGATTGGCTTTATTCTCGGTTAATAATTTCACGGAAAAACAAAAAATTTGACACGTATTAGGTCAACTTGTTGGAACGGACACGCACCTCAAGTCCGTAATATCATAATTTATTTATATTTTATAATATTATAACGCACATAAGTCCCGCGATATAATCTATAATTCGTATAATTTTCCGCGTAAATATAAAAATAATGTTACTGATAGGTAGCGTGAATAATGAATTTGAAAAAAAAAACGACGCGCCAGTTCGATTTCGGCGGGGCGTTTGTACCAACTCTATGTCTCTATTAAAGGATTTTCGAAAACTCACGCCTATAATAATATGATGTTAGATATTATTATTATTATTATTGTGTTTTAGTATATTGTACCTGCACGGCCGCCGCCACCACAGTAGTTGCGTTGTGCGCGGGATTTTGCGTAACCTACCCACGACGACACACCCGTGAAGGCATTATATTATACGCGTATGTACAGGTATAAGTACGATTTCGACTCTCGGCACCCGTCCGAGTGCATTTAAACGAACCGTGAAAAGTACACTATAATATACACGCATATATCACGTATTATACACACCTTACACAATTATCGCGTACGTGTAGGTGCAAGTGTACCTCTACCTGCATATAATATTATGTCCGGTGTGCGGCGCGGGGGTAGCGGGGTAGCTGCTACCGAGCACAATACAACAATGTATGTAGGTATATATTATATATATAATATTTATTTATTATATAGAATTATATATATTATTACACGTGCATACGGTATCGGAATCGAAGTGTACACGATGATATTTGGGGTGGGTGGACGTGTGTACCGCAACGAAGAGGAGACCACAATAATATAGCAAGGAGTTACCAAGCACTTATATATTATATTATATAATTATTTTATTCTAATATTATATATAATAGAAATGTCTGAGTATAAATAATATATTTATAATAATTACCAAATTATTTTCAACTATTTATATTTTTATACCATTTAATACCAATTTCTTCTTCTTTTTAAAAAAATTATAGAATCACCCCTTCTCCGGTACTTAAATTGAATGCAACTATTTTGATAACGTATATATAAATCAAAATTCGAATGAGTAGTTTTGAGTTGATTAACTTTGTACATACTAAAGATATAATAGGTCCGTGATGGAAGATATAGAGGCTATGATTGTTTGAAAATTATTCTAGGTAATCAATAATAATCTATCAATATTTTATGATTTGTAAAAATTATTAAAGTTAGTTTTATTTAAGTTTTTTATTGATCATATTAGTTCAATATGACAATATTTATTTTATAAATTTGTAATATTAATTACTCGGAAACTATTTATTCGAATTTTGATTTAGATAATATATTAACATTTAAAAGAAAAAATAATCTTCTCAAGAATTTACAATAAAAAATGATCGACGCAGGACACTCCTTGAACGATATACAAATCTAAATAATTGAAATCCTGGTTCTTGACCTTGAGTTTACTTAAAAATACCAGTTGTCCGCGAATTAGAATGAATTCATCATAGGTATTAAATGGAGGAATGGAATGAGCATGGAATCACCTTGCATACAAGAAAGAAGAAAAAAAGTAACAAAAACACATGCACACACTTACTCATGTACATATTGTGATATCGAACAGTAACATCTCGTCCTGAAATCCTTATTACCCCGTCGCCACCCTTTCTCTTACCGTGCGTGCACAGCCCGGTCCAAGCCGATTTCACAATCAATTCCGTATAACCCTCACTCTCTCGTGCGGCGGCGTTTGCTCAGTCCTTCTCCCCATACACAAATATATATACGGACACGTATATTATTATTATTATTATTATACGTATATACAGAAGAGGCGGTGGTGGCGATGACTTTCTTCTCCGCTGCACCCCTCCGCCGACCGCGCCGCCGGTTTAACAGCGTCCCGCGATGCGCGCATTTATGGGCTCCCCGGGTCCGGTTATAAATCTGTCAAAAACTGACTGAGTTACGCGGGCCTTGGGTCTCTTTCAAAATATCTACACGGGTCGTTGTTATGCGCGCGCGAGGGATCTACCGCGCCGCCGCCTCCTTCTCCACCGCTCCGGCCGACCGACGAGAATCGTCAAAAACTCGCCGAATATTATAAATCAAACGGGGCCCAACACAACACCGTATCGCCGCCATAGTAGGAATATAACACGACGAATCCCCGTTTTTGCTGCTGCCGCTACGACGATACGGCGACGACTTGCCACTCACTCTCTCTCACTCTCTCTCTTTCTCTCTCTCCCTCTATCTTTCTCTTATTCTATATCCCCACCCGCTCTCTATCACTCCTCCCTTTATAATTTATACTCCCACGCGAACTCCGCATAGTCGTCGCCGTCGTCGTCGTTGTATATAATAATATTATTATTATAATATACGTATAGGCTTATTATTTTTCATAAATAACAAAGATTTATCGGTTGCACGCGGACAAGGTTCGGCTATAATTAAAAAATACGATATCTGCAAAACGCGACGAGTGCGGGGAGCGACGGGTTTTTATATACACATACGAGTCGACTCGGCAACTGCACAATCGATTGTCGACATCTCTCAAAATCGTCGATAGTTCGGATCTTTAACAATACTATATTGTTGTCGGACTACAGTCGGCGGAACGGAAAAATGTATACACGTACCTATATATACATATATATATATATATGATAGAAACTTTATTATTATTATTATTATGTAATGTCCCAACAGCCACTACTGCAGCAGCAGCAGTCGCAGACGATGGTGCTGCAGTCGGTGCAATATTACAATATTACATATTATTATATATAATACGATCCCAAGGACGGGACTTATTATCGTGTGCATGTGTGTGTTGTACTGTGTACGAAATGCAGTTAGTGCACTAACCGCAATAGTAATGGCCGTCCGTTCCTCCCCGCGGGACAGTGGCCGTGGCGCCAACCCAACGATATATAATATAATATAATATAATATGCGCTCACCGTAATACGCGTATACATGTGAACTATAATCGTAAACATATATTATTATATAACATTATTGAATGGTGTGTGAGTGAAGACGTTCACAAAATATTCGAACGTTTCCATCGTATAATATCATTTATATCGTGCATATTATTATTAATGTAGTACAGTCCTGCAGTAGTGTCCGGTCAATTCCTAATGTCTATTTATTTTTTTTCTCACTGAGTCGTCGCGGTCGACTAATGTCACTCGAGTTTGGAATTTCTGCATAATATATTCTAACAGACCAATCACACCAATGGCCCCCCGATGCAATTATTATACTATAGTGCCCTAACTGCCAGTTGAACTATATGGTCGGCGTCGGCTTCGACTATATACAATACATTTAATATTAATACCTACGTGTACAATATTAAATGTATTATATTGCTAGAACAAAAAAAAATTATAAGTGTGATTTTTTTCGAAAACAAGCCTCTTCGACAATAATCGTCCATATACTGATGTTTTTATGGGTCATGTCTGAAGCTGACAGACGACAGCCTGCAGTATATAGTTCAGTGTTAGTAGTATAAATAGTCTTAAAGCCAATGGCATAATATTATATTAATATAATTATGTTTGAATATTTTAAGTTTCACATACATTGTAGTTTCTATACCTTTAAAAAGTCTCTTGAACTAATCAATATGCGCCATGTGGAATGTCTTCGTTCACGTCCCACGCGCTAGTATAATAATTATATCTTATAATATATATATATACATACATTATAGGTATCGTTAAACTAGTATATTATGCCACAAGATCAATAAATTTTCAATTCTTCGGATTTCCTCGTTCCTCCGCGGTTCTCCATCACTAATACAACATGTAAAATTATACAACATAATAGTATATTAGAATAGACATTTATTATATTTGTATTATTCGTACAACGATTTAAGAACATCAATTATGGTATAATTTACATAATATGTTGTTGTATCGTACGCCGTGTGTAGAAATTCATTTCAGTGCAGTTTAATTACTATTTTTGAATGTGTTTGAGTGTAATCGAAAATTTTTTTATGCACATATCTATATTCTTTCCCGCTATACACATATAATAATAATCATATTGTATTATAATTTATATTATCGAGATAAAAATATTTGTTAATAAAAGTTTTATTGTATAATATTATTCCTACTATATTTATACGCATTAACATATTATTATTATATCTGTTACTTTGATAATTCTTAAAACAAGGATTTTCAATTATACGCAATCAATTATTGTGGTTCTACATTATTTGCGTGTGTGCGGAATTCGAGAGATGGTATCTGTATAACATTGATTAAAACGTTATATCTATACTCCTCTGTTATGGTACAAATATATAATAAAACATGTATTCGACATAAATATAAAACGACATTATAAAAAATGTGTTTGATTCCATACGTATATATGTGTGTGTGTGTGTGCAAACCATCGATGAGGTTTCGTCTTTGGGAAATAAATAACTCGTTGTCTCGAGTCCATTAAATTCAGTTTTGCATGTCGGCATAAGTAATGATCCAATAAAAAAAACGCAGTATGTATACATACTGCACAACTGATATATTTATTCGTAATTATAATAATAATTTAGCTTAAGACGTTTTGCGCACGTTGCCTTATGCGGACAGATTATAATATTATATGTGCTCGACGTGTCCGCGTTTTATAATAATAATAAAGTATAATGAGCGAACCTGTCAGCAGAATCACATCCATTCGCATTTGAACGTCTAATCCTTTACCGACTACGCAGATTATTCGTCGTTATGCACACTGCTAGACGTTAGTGTTTTCTTTTTTGCGCCATATGCGTCACATATAATATCGGATATACGTGTGTATAGCCATGTAGGTACATTATTATACACACGAGTGTTAATATTATTATTATTCACACCCGAGACGCGTTCGAGACCATGACAAATTGTATCCTGATATCATATAAATGGGCAAGTGTTGAGTCCTCCTCCAAAAAAAAACAGTTCATAAGATATCTTGTATGTTATGATTGAAAATTTAAAGTGCCTATATATTACATTCAAATTTGTGTAATCTCGTTCACGGTATGGCCGAGATCGTATGATATTAATATATTAAAAAATTATTCATTTGTAAGAAAATGCGATTATAACCCCACCGCGCACTCACTAGAATACGTCCCGATAAATAACAGATGCGAGAACACTGTATCTATACTATCTGCGCCATGACTACATGGTATACCTGAACTTATTTTCTGTTATCGACATTTGGATACGGATTAATAATATAAGTAACGTTTGCAGGAAATAATATGCATAAATATTATATAGGTACATATTGTCATACATTATACGCTGCGATTATTAAAATAATACGCCTCGTACACCTACACTCCGTGTATGACAAGTTTAAATAGATATTTTACCTACCATGATATTTGGAAGGTTTGAAGACTCAAAAAACACCACAACGAAAAATTAAAAATACTTATTATTAAAACTCTATTTATTGGTAGGTATAGACTCCCAAAGTGAATCGGTTTATTATAATGGGCAGTGGTCTTCAACCTGATTGTAAAAATGGATGACCAATTTTCAATTTGGTACTGTATTATTATTATTACATTAATTTTATGTGTTTCGTACGATTGAATGATTTACATTTGAACTATATTTATTTATTTTTAATTATTAAAAGTATATTGTTACCCAGTTCTGATGATCACGTGACCCAAAATCGCGTCGCTTCGACCTACCCCGATTGAAGAAAACCCCACCGCATGAGACGTACTCGCACACTCGTCGGTAAGGATTTTGATTTTTTCCTCCCTAAGCTCATTTTAAGATTTAACGTTTATACTTTATATATATATATTCCCGTCACACGACATTGTGGCAACCTATGATCTTGGACTAAAACTCGATAAACACAATTGTATGTCGTTGTTGATTTTAAATAGCTAATAGAAGAAAAAGAAATACACACAAACGTATGCTCGTGCCAACATATTTAACATAAATACTTCGGACAGAATTTAAACGCCGTTTATTATACGGACGGCATACAATGGCTCTTCTCTGACACAATGGCAGTCATGTGCGCGTATAATGTCAAGAGAAAACCGAGAGGCTGAATCACACGTATCGTAAACTAAACGTTCCCGTGAATTTGATTTGTTCACTATTATAATATTATACAATACCGGTCGGCCTGTTGTAAACAGTATTAATCACGGGCTTGATATAACGCTATGTATAACCGACAGCGTTTAGATTGCATTACCGAATCGTCCGGCGTGTACTACTGCTATACGCCACTACCACTACGAATATTCTATATATTATATTTTATTATTGTCGTCGGTGATTATTTTAAGTCACGTAATACACAAATCATTGCAGTACAAAAACTCCATTATCCAGGAAGAATGAAATGTTACGTATTATAATTCCTAAACTTCGTGAAATATTCCCTTTGATCTGTCAAATATACAACAAATATAATAAATATATATTATATGTGTGTGTGAGTGTGTGTGTGTGTGTGCGTGTGCGCGCGTATAATATGTAATAGTTAATAAATAAACTGCAGTGACGTTACATTTAATAATGAGCAAAGACGAAACGAATGGTTTAAAAATATGGACGGAAGCCAATGTATTACTAACGACTAACGAGTATATACGAGAAAGGAAAATAATTCTGTATAGTGTACAATATATAATATAATTTTTGCTTGTTTTTCAAATTTAAATCGATGGTATACTGACATAAACATTCGTTTAGATTTCACGGCGTAATTGGAGCAAACCTGATTACATTTTTATTTTTCAAAATAAAAAAACTAAATTAAAATATGTGTCCTATACAGTATTAAAAAAATCAACGAGTTGCCTCTACCAATGTAATAATGTATGTATATATAACTCTTTGTCTCTTAAGTTATAGGAGACAATAAAAATACAATAACAGATGGCACAAATCGAAACACATAAACACATGCGATAAATTCGTCGTAATATTGTGGGTCGAATTGTCATAGACCACAGACGTAACTATAAGTTTGAGACATGCGTCTCTAGCGCCCGAAAATTCAAACCTTAATTATTACAATTTGAAATATAAAATTTAATTTTCAACCAGTGTTAACCATAAACATGAGTGGGGGCAAACTGATACCGTTCTTGCAAAAATATTTTACGTTTTTAATTTAATTAGCGAAATTATTTCGGGTTTAATAATAATTATATTGATGTCAGCAATTTATTTTTGAGTAGCAATACTTATATGGCTATATCAATTCCCAGGTTTGATTCCAATAAGTCATTTTAGAGTTATCTGGGATGCTATTCATCCTCCTTTATCACTAGACTCGCGATTTTTTTCAATATCACAATATAAAGCTATCATATTGAATATAAATCGATGGATATGCTGAGTACCTGCAGTTAATAAATGTATCACTGGTTTGTATTACTTTGATAAGTGTGTCTTCAGTTTTTAACAACCCAAATAATATAAATTAGAATATATATAATATATAATTATTATTATTGTAAAGACTCAAAATAAACTGCATGGCAGATTCATAAAGCTGTTTGACAAAAGTTTCAAAATTAAATTCATTAATTATAGTAACACTATTGAAAGCATTAACACATTGAGTATCAGAAATCAACACATCACTACTTAAAATTGCATTATTTGAAACCTTTTTTTGATTTCCTGGCACAATTGGGTTATTACCATTTCCATATGTTTTTTACTAACATGCTTTTTAAAAGATGACAAGTTACCAAACGATTGATTGCAAGAGTCTTCACAACAAGCATAATTACTGTCAGGCTTAAGCAAGTGGAATACTTTATAGTGAGCCACTAATGCTGGTAAGCATCCTATAACGGATGACTTACAAACATAACAAATCATGCTTAGTGTTTCAAATAAGTTATACTTACCTTGTGATCGTTAGATAGAAAAAAAGACCTCTCGTCGACTTACAACACCAAATACCATATAATTAAATAAAATAGGTAACTTTAAACGTTGAAACAACTTTAATTAACACTTTAACAGCATTGATAATTAACAATGTATTCGCGGTAAAATAATAGTGTTTAAACAAAAAAAAAAAGCATATGGTCAGTAGATAATAACGGTTGCGGTTGATTGATAAGTCGCATTAATAATCTAACAATAAGCTTTTCAAGCGAACAAGATTATTGTTATGTTAACCTTACATATTGGTTGTAACTACAGTAATACTGTTTATAAATATAATATAATAGACTTTAAATAGTATTGTAGATACAACAATTAGATTATACATTATTATTTTCCAGATAATAATTTTTTAATGAAGTGACAAAGAGTTAATTAGTTCAACAATTGTTTAAGTTAATTTGAAAACGATTTTTTCGGGTCCACAATGTTTGCTTTGTTAGCGGTTAACAATTTTGCATGATCAATATTACCAATGATTTTTCTTTGGGTGTAGGTATGTATGCACGGTGCACCTTCAATCTTCATATTATATAGGTTTTTATGGTATACGGGATGATCCATTTAACGTAAGACACTCGCATTATTTCAGAAATCATGATTGTTTTTGAAATATTTCTTTTACATCGTAACGACTTTTTTTTTAAATTAGTGTTTTGATATTTTTAACGTTATCATTTTTTAAGTTGTTCACTCTTTTGAATAACAATATAGGTACATTTATATAATTTCATATTCCGAAGCAGAATAATATTCGGGGTATATTTTGGACAAGTAGCTTATTAAAGTTATTGGTACCTATTTACTACCACTTCACTCCAATCAACTAAGCTTTAAATACTCATAAAATACTGGTATAAAATTAAAAAAACGATAACGATATCACCCGGTACAATAATATAAATGTACCTAATATGCTTATGTGGCTACATATAATATGAACTATATATAGACCATGTATAGTATCATAGTATGACGACGTCGTCGTTTCGTCTCGGCCCGTATCGTAATCGTATGTTATAGGTATATTTTTACAGCAGCTACCGATCGCGGTGGGCGCGCATATAGCGGAAGTTTCCGATAGGTGCAGGAAGAGATCGAGAGACGATCGCGTGTGCGCGTTTTGGCCGATCGCGTACGCACTATATTATATAGGTAAGCACGTACACGTGGACCGGAAGCTGGACGCGAACCGCAGAGAATAATATAGAGACTGCACCGTTTCCGGGCACCCGTCGCCGTGTGGCGGATCGTTGTTAAACCGCCGCGACGCGCCCTTTTACGCGCTAGCTTGTCCGTCCGTCCGTCCGTCCGCGTGTATACAGAAACGAATACTCTTCTTCCGATTGCCGTTTTGGCATCGGTTCGCGGCTCACGGGCCACCGGTTCCGATACATAGTCGTCCGGAACGTTGCAATAATAATATACTTGCAATGTACATATATATATATGTGTGTACACTATTTGCAGTGGTATACCTTTTAACTTCGAACGCCGGTCGTCTCCCCCCGCGAGTCAATCCATAGCGCGCGCGCGCCCACTGTAACGGACTTCACGGACATGTTATTATCATGTATCCGTTTTACAAAAGTGCTCTCGTGCACCTACCTACCGACGACGACGACGACGACGATAATATATTATTATTGCGCCGCGCGTTTTGCAGTGCGACGGGCTCGCGCGCGAATGTGCTGCAGTGTACATGCGTGATGATGCCGGCGCGGTACGCATCGCAATGGGGGGAGGGGGTTATTTTTTTCCGTCGGCCGATCGAAAGACGACTACGACGAGTGGCGGATCTCTATAATAAAAGGGTCTCTGCAGCGGAGTGAGAGGACGAGGAAAAGAGCTAAAGAGACTGCGGCGGCAGACCCGGCAGAACGGGGAACAGCGGCGGTGACGGTGGCGGCGGCGGCGGCGGTATAATAACACGAGGTCCGCCGCCGCCGCCGCTGCCGGTGAATCAATGTGTTTGCGCCACACGGATCGCAGTCGAGAGCCCATTACGCACCTTAATAGCCGGCAGCCCGCCGCCGCCGCCGCCACCGCCACTGCTCGAGTAAAAAGGGATCGAAATCCGCCGCCGCCGCGAATACGAGCGTGTGTTTGTTCGTATAACGCATATTATACGCGGCCTGAGCATTTCGTTTCGTTTTCACCATCGGAACAATGTGCAGTGATATTATATATATACACGTAGGTACATGACATACCGCACTGCACTCGGCTTTATGTTGTACTCGATTAACATTATCAAGGCGACTACCTATGAACAAGTACCTAAACATATTAATATTATACTGCCTACTCGTCGACCCGACGTCAAATATAAAAAGTCGGCAACCACAGGAAGCAGAATATACCTAAAAACAAGGTATCTTAAGGTATCTCAGGGTATCTAACCTTAGCCCGATTTTTCCAAATTTACTTTACTCTGCGCAGATACCGAGGTGTAGCGTTATAGCGACTGCGTGCGTCATTGTACGGTCGACATTTTAGCGTCAAGCACATTGTCAGCTATACAAATAACCACCGCCACAAACATTTATTGTACACGGGTTACGGCTTTTACGTATATAGGTGTAGTCTATATTATATTTTAATGAAAAACATAACTAGTATGTTATACAAATTTAGTATAAAAATCGAATGATTATGTTTCCTGCATTTTTTTTTTTTTTGTACACGAACTATTTTAACAAGTTTTTGTTTGGAGTTTACAAACCTATTTACAATATGATCCTGTATAGTGTGTACGCATAACACACTCGTAATAATATACCTAAAGAGTATATTATGGGTCGTAGAGGCGTATAATGAAATGTACGTCCTACAAGAAATCAATGAATAACGCACTAAATAACGAATGATGATGTATAATTATTGATGTTTTACCATTAAGGCGAAGTGAATTCTCGAGAAACCATCGAAGCGTTTTGTTGGATCTGAACACCATACACGCACAGCATAATAAATGTATAACATTTGTTCGTCCTGAATTTCGTCGTACGACATAAACGCACTCGTGGACTGCGACAGATTTGGTTGAGAATTCGACGGAACGTGACAGACGCGGACGTGGAAAAATCGGCCAGCGAAGACAGTTTTTCTAAGACTGACCGATGGTAAATACCGTGGTTATCAACTAGCAAATTTAGAGTTACATACCTGGTTTGAAAATGTGGAAGTGGGACCGTAATGGTTTAGAACTTTCATGGATGGACCACGCGTTTACGAGCGTGTCAGAAAAATTGCCGCCAAACCGGTATTATGGTTTATTTTAGGATGCATTTTGGTAGACCTACGGTAAAAGTAATACGTAGCTGAGTATGCCTATTATAATATTAATATTAGCAATAGATACTTACGTATAATACATTTTATATTATAATGAATTCGGCGACATCTCAATCTAAGAGTCTATCCCTATCAATAGTTCCGAACCACCGTGTGAGATGTACAGTGTGCAACGTTCACATCACCGCAGCAACCTACATAATATTAATATTTATTATAATACACCAAAACTACCGAACCACGTTGAAGATTCTTCAAATGTAAATAATAGCACCATATAGACATAATCATGTTATTTATAGTAGTTAATCAATTAAGCATAGGCGTGTTCAGACTTTGGTGGGACCTATTTTTTTTAGACATGAAGAAACATTCATTTTTTATGTTACAAAATTCTCAATGGTAGGAATATTTTTTATTTATGATCAAAAAGTATGACCATTGTCAAAACAATAAAAATACATTTAAAACTAAATTAAAAATAGATACAAAATAAAGTAAATTATTGATAAAAATAAAGTGTTTATATTATATGACTATTATAGGGTGTTACTACTGGGTATCCTCTCTGATCGCACGATTCATTTTAACCTTTTATTATTCACCTATCAACCCTACTTGTTGTACAAAAATGAGTGTATAGACTGCAGATTTATTTCAATGAAAATAAAAAATAAATAAAAAAATACTATATGATAATATAATCACTAATTAATAAATGCATAATTAAAAAAAATTACAATTAATCAAAATCTATAGATACTGCAGGGTACACACCGCACATTATCCTGGCATGATTTTTTTGGAGGCACTATCTGCCGGGGGGGGGGAAGTGCCCACTCGGCCCCTCCCGTAAACACGCCTATGCAATTAAGTCTTATTAATAGATGTAAAAATGAATTATAAAAATGAAAAATATGAATTTTAAGTTACAATATATAGATACGTATAAAAATAAAGCGGTACGGAGGTCTTAAAATAAGTTTCATGTGTGTGTCTACAGCGGAAGGGGCACGCAATTTTATGGAGTGATCGAGGAGATTGAACACGACAATATTTTTGATTCTAAATTCTCTGCACCTACGTTCTCGAATACCATACATAGTTTGGGTAGTATAATAATATATGTACGTATTATAGAGGTATTCGATACATATCATTCGCCGTTCGGTGAGTGGAAAATCGATTATTATGATTGTATGTTAAATTTGATGCCGAGTTTGTTCGTTTCTGTGGTAGGGAGTGGTCGTCGTCAATGCACACGCATTTGGTAAATATAATATTTTCTAATGGCTATTCCCTTGAACGTTATATACGTCGTATCATCGAACATAAATATGATGTATAGACGCATGATGTAGATAGGTACACGCATTATAATATAGTATCTCATTAAGATGTTCGGTATACGTATCTATAATAATATATATGTAATATTATAAGTTAACTCGTATTTTACACGATCGATATAAGCTCTTGCAGCAGCGCGTAGGATATAAACTGTCGGTAAGTCGACATTTTTTATTTTTTCATTCCGTCTCGCGCTCAGACGACACATTCTACACATAACATTATAATAATATTATACCCCGCATATATTATTATTATTGTGCATAATATCATAACGCGTGAAGATATTATATATATATTCATTTTTTTAATCTGATGATACTTGAATTTTGAAACGCCGTTGATTTTTATGCGGTTTATAATGTGTATAATATGTGTACCCGTATAATACCTACGTTTATCGCAGACACGTTTTATTTCATTCTTATTCAAATATTGTGTATACCTACACGCCATCCGTTTTGACACATCTATCGATTAAATCAGGTGTTTTCATCGAACGTGCCAACAGTCGATAACGCACTAATATTATTATTATTGCTGCAATATTATCGATTTTTCCAATTTTCCCTAACACCTGGTGTATCGTGTACGTGTATTATACGCGTATCGTAATAATTTGAAATTGATCGGTTATGCTTTTTTCTTTTTTTTTAACTATACGTGCGTATAGTGTGTACATTATGTATACAAATTTACGATGTATTCTACATTTTTTATACACTTTTACAACTACTACAAAGTTCGTTTAACAGTGCACCTATATATTATTTTACAAAACTTATTGAAAACACACCATTTTTATAGAACAAGCACCATTATGGATTTCACAAGTTTTTGCTATATATATATTGTAATCGTTGTAAAATCGAATATCACATTATCAATAAATTTTGACTTAAAAAAATTAGACTAAATATAGAAAGTTCAGACTATAAGTTAAGTTGAGCTAAGTTCATATAATAAACTATGATTATAAGATTCTGAAAAACATTTCATTTCACTGCTGTCGGTTGTTTTTCTTGTAAATGTAGGTAATTTCGCTATTGTCGTATTTAAAATACATTTGTGAGTTACTATACCTTAGTTCTCCAAAATAAACAAAAAGTATTTGTTTTAAATTTATAAAACACGCAATAAAATTTTCAGTCACTTTTTTACCTTATATACAATGAAATGTAATCAAAAAAATATTTCTTATTATATATTATTTTACAACATAAATCGCAATGCATAATAAAGCTATTGATGAATTATTAATTTTAATGAAATTGTATTTTGTCCCAAAATTAAATTAGGTACCTAAATAACTTTTATTTGTTTATTCTTTATAGGTTATACCTACATTTTAAAATATATAAATTCCACTACAATTTTTTGTGTAGATATAGCGAATAATGCATTAGTTCCAATATTCCTATACAGAGTACCTAGTGAAATAGTACTTATATGATATAATATAATATAATATATAAACACAATGCGTATAGTTCGGTTAATATTAATCGATAATATAATATATTATGGTTGAAAAATAATGAGGTGAACAGAACACCATACAATATGACCTACCTATAACGAAATAACAACGAAATCATTTAATATATGTGCATTAACATAACACTGCAATAAATTAATCGTACAATTATTATAAGTGCGAGTATATTATTCCAGTAAGTGTACAGAGACTTTATTTATAATGGTTTCCAGAGATTTTAGGTAGGTAACATACCTACGTAACATTATAATATAACAAGTAAATTATACACATTATTCACTCACCGTGAATACGTTTAATGGCTCTTGTGAAACGATCGAACACGGAGTCGCGAGGTGTTGTCTGAAGGACGATGATTAATGATCGTATGGATTTCGATTCTTTTACGAAGTGTATACCTCTATATCTACTTCACACCGTGTGTAGTACCGTACCTAAATTCCAAAGACATGACTACTGTGTAACATAATATACCACGGGTGCAGGGCTCATGGCGAATGGCGAATATATAAGACCCTTTGGACGGACAAAAGAGAAGAACTCTGACCTATTGTGGGCAGCTGACTTACATGATATACGGCTGTGGCGAGTTTGGGGATCACTCTCATTCAATCACGACTTTCCCAAATGTATATTGCTATACGAGTTATAATATAATAATAATAATCATAATAATAACGTTCTTTTATATTATATCGGGTGCGATGGGATCACTTGATACTTTTGAGCTGTTAACAAATTTGAAATGTAATCTATAATTCTGCAAGTAACATCGTGACGTAATGTAGGTATATTATATGGGGGAAAGGGTATATTATATAACGATAAGAAGTCGGAATAATTTTAATAGAATAATCACTTTTTAGTTTTTTTTTTTTTATTAAATGAACACACGTTAGGTATATGATGCCAATCAATTTAGAAAATATAACGAGAATGCAGTGGAAAATATAAATAAAAAATCGAATGGTTTTATACAACACGAAAACTCGTTATTTATCCTATATTAAACATTCATTAGATTTTGGGAAGCATTTAAGGGGGACAGGCCCGCACAAATGTATAATTGTTTAACTGTAAGTAGGTTCCTACATAAAACACTAATCACAGTTTTTTATTAATATTGAATATTGTAAGAACATAAATATAATTAAACTACAAATACGTAATATTATTTTATTATTTCATTATAACTGTAGTTTTAGTTTTCATTAGGTAATTATTTGAATTTTAAGTTATTAACTTATGTTCTTAAAAATGTAATTTTAATTATTAAAGTGTTAAGGAAATGTAATTTTGTTAATCGTATATAATACTAATTTTTATTTTTATTTTTATTTTACGATTCTAATTTACTGAAATTGACTTAGGGTAGTCAAGAGAACATTAAATATTATAATTTAAAGAATTAAAAGAATGTGTGTCCTGCCAGAAGCGGACATATATATATTATTATGTATGACATTATACCTATATCAATATAAATACAATTGTTTATATGGTTATCAAATCTTTTCTATAACGTTATATATATAATCTATTATACTATACTCGAATTATAACCGTATTTTTTATGAAATAAACGTTTTCCTCCCCCTACATTTCTCTAGGACCACGCATGCGTCCTGCTAATTTATTAATCGAGACCTCCTTAACGTATTCCGCCCATGCACGGTCCACCTGCTCGCATTCCCATAAAACTGGCCCTGTGGTTTAGATCCCTTCGTACAGAAATTAGTCAAACGAGTAACGCGTGACTATTAGAGACTATATGTAGGGAATATATAGTATAATATAATATTTGAAAAGATATTAATCGGTTCACGTATATAAGTATACATGAAATTCTCGAACGTTTGCAAATTGAGAAGCAACTATAAAGACTTTTATTTGGTAGGTATATATAGGTAGGTACATTTGTTTATTTAACAGAGACGCGCATACAATAACAATGGAAATGAATTATTTATACACACGTTATATGTATATCATATACCTAGGTGCTTGTTTCACGCATAAAGGTTTATGTACACTGCAGCGCCTTAAATTCTTAAGCGTCAGTTTTATTTTTTGAATTTTAAAATGTACGCGCGCGGTGGTGTACACATTGTATTGAATAGCCGTGGCTGGAACTTTACGGTGATAATGACGATAAAAATATATAAATTAATTACGACAAACAACGATTCGACGACGCCCTCATATAGAACACCGAAGGTCCGCGGCCGCCGCGTACATATTATACACTGCATAAACGCGACCCCCGCGGGACCGCGACGTGTATATTATTACATAAAGTGTATATATACGCACGTATATGCAATATACACATTATATAATTCCAACAGAGGCACACATAATATTATATTATATACATACATACATACATACGTACACAGTATGCGTGTTATAGTGCTCGCATTAGGCCGTATATGTGTGTATGGGGCACGGAGCGGCTGTGGCAGACGGAAGATGCGTTGATATAAAAACGTCAAGTTTGAGTTATTCAATAAACTAATAGAAAATCGGGATGGTTTCTCTCTCTCTCTCTCTCTCTATCTATCTATCTATCTATCTATCTATCTATATCTCTCTCAACGCGCGCGCGGGACCCATAAAGATTCTCTCTTCATGATGGCATATATATATATCTAATGGATTAAGTTGAGAGATGAATGACATTTGTTTCGTCCCCTTGTAATAAAAACCGGAGGAAAAGAATGATTAGCTATAATTCCAAAGGCCGATCAATCGTTGCGGCAAGAAAAATAATATTTCATCGGAATAGCCCTCTCCCGACCACCACTCCGCAACCACTACCAACCCGTAGTACCGCCGTGTCCATCTATACACATCTACGTGCGCGCTCGGACCAGGCTATGTATGTGTATATATATATAACTGCTGCAGTCGTCGTTTATAAATATATATATATGTAATATGTTATACACAGTAGTCCGCGTAAATAGTTGTGTTGTATTGTATATTATAGTTGCAGTGCCGCGCCGCCGATCGATGTGTTTAATCCCGCGCGGCGTAGAGTTTCGGAAACAATTTGACAGACGGCCCCGAACAAATCTATTACCGTCTATCTGTCATATATATTATATATAACGTGAGGGCGGTCGCTGCAATTTTGTCAGTTCGGTGTACGTTAATTACCGAAAATCCGGAACACTTGTGCTCAATCACGCAGCCGATAATCCAATAATTCTTCGGTAAAACTAATCTTTACATCCGCGAGCCCGCTCGTTGTCGACGCGAATCGGAAGGAAAAAGGACCGTCCATCCGCTCGCCCGCCCGTCCTCCCGTCTGACAGCGGCTACCAACTACTCCACTACTACAACTACCGTCTATCACCATCATCATCACTACTACTACTACTACTACTACTACCACCAATAATAATAATAATAATAATAACTGCTATTATTATTATAACGACGACAATAATACGGCCGCTGTTGTATTATTATTGTTTCAATTTCGCCCGAATGGCCGCTGACCGCTAGTGTATAAATGTCATACCAGCGCCGAACTTGAATATACTATTTAGTATTTATATACGGGGTGTACTTGTGAGTGGCGGGGATAATATTAAAATATAAGCTGAACGCGATCCCCTCCGACTTTAAAACGCAATATTCGAACCACCCTGTGACCCTTCATATTATAACATATCTCTATACACGAATATTATAATAATACGAATATCAAACGGTTTGTATATTAGTATTAGTACCTACCGTTAACGTAAAATTGCGCATAATATCCCGAAAGGTGTACAGAAGAAAATTACGCGCGGACACCAAAAAACCACCCTTGACAACGATTGGCTATTATGTTGTATATTATGTGAGATACTCGTCTTAAGTATTTTTTTAAAAATTGTCATAGTCGCTTACCCGCCGCGTCGCTTCCCACACAAGAGTTGAAGTTGGCGTATCGTTTTCGATTATTGCTGCGCAAAACACCTACGATTCAATAAAACAATTAGTAAATCGGTTATTTCAATCAGCATAATGTAGATTGTAGGTATAGTAGGTACTAACTATTAGGTATGTACCTACTTCTATGCGAAATGTGTGAGTATTGAACAACCGATGTTTTCCAGTTGGCAAACTATTGTACTACATTCGAAAAATTGGCAGTGCTGAAACTGTCCCGTGGACTGGGCCGAACCGTAATGAACCTGTTACCCTTACTTTTATGCAGGTAAATAAAAAAACCCCAATTTTTTTCTGTTTAAAAATAAAAATATTTTCAGATTATTAGAATAAACATTTTTGACTTACATGTTTTTTGGTTCTTTATTTAAACTGAGCACATTAGTGACGAAAACAATATAACTGTTGTGTTCGAAATGTTTAAATCAGATATTTTAATTAAAAAAAATAATAATTTATTTCAATCAATAATCCGGTATTAACTGGAACTTTAACCCTAATAATAAGTACTTTTTAGCACAAGACCCGGAATCAGAATCTATTTTTAAAAATAATTAAAAACCAGAGCTGAAAACCGGGTGACCAATCCTTAAACTCAAAGTGAAGAAATACTTTTTTTAATTTTATATAACCCTCGGCAACAGCAGTCATTGGTATAAATTTACATATTATATATTGCATTTGGTTGAGTAGATTGATGGCAATGGTGTATTTTGATGGTGGTGGAGTGGAGTATGGATCCTGAGTGATTCGGAACAGTGTATACGAGTAATATATTTACTGTAATACATGTATAAAATATCTAGTCGTAATTATTGAAATATGTTTTTGAATTTTTAAACATGATATAAAATACTTTCTATCATAGTATTATAATATTTCTGCACCCGATAAGGAGTAGGTCCAAAGTAATTTTTATAACTTTTCGTGAGACCCAAATAACTAAAATCTCCTTATAATTTTAATTTTTTTTTGGTTAATTGCATTATCTCCATGATTTTTCAATATGTATACAATAGCTTTGGTATTAAATTAAAACTAGATAATATATTAACTTTATTAAAATATTAAATCAACTATGCGTAAATGTTACGAAAATAACATTATTGTTATAATTTTCAAACTTGGATTTTTTTCACTTGAGGAATTTGATGCTTTGATTAGGACTGTTGGGCCCAATAGTATTATATTAAATATTTGTATTCTATTACAGGATTATTAAGTTTAAAAATAATATATAAGCTAAGTTAGATAACATAGGTACACCGAATTATTTATAAAGGATCTATATTAATACGTATATAAACCATTTGAATTTGGTTCCTATATCATATTGCTGTGAAAGCAGCTTTAGACTTAGATTATTATAATGTTTTTATTTTATATCTCAAAAAATCTAAATTTTAGTGCGTTAAATCAATTAAAAGTAAAAAATACGCACAAAAAATATACATAGGAAAACATCAGTGTTGGTAGTTTTGTTTTGTGAAAAGATGTGAGGGGCGGAGAGGTGAAAAAACTTTTTTTGTCCCAATAAAAGCTGTACAATTCTAAACATGCCCCCCTGACATTTTTGACTTTTATGAACTTAATATTATTTATTAAGTACCCCATACAACCTACTATATAGGTACCCACTACCTACAGTTTATTTCTAAACCATAAAATGAGTCAAACAATCAGGTACAAATAGAATAATAGTATATTTAAACTGGGAGTGGAGGGCTTGTGGTTTTAATTTTGGTTGATAAATTATTTCCCCCCTCCTAGTTGTTACCCAGTTATACCACTGCACGCTAAGGTACCTGAGTCCGTGCAGGTAATTATCGAATGTTAACCTGACAAGCGAAATATCGTACAGCGATTTTCCGTTTTGACACGTCACAAAAACAACGATTTTCGATTTACCATAGCGCGTAATACAAATTGACGGAGGGAAAAAAATCTTATAGACGTATATAGACGGCCAACTTGGACCACTCATATTGTATAAATATTAATACAATAATATAATAACAATAACAATAATAATAATAACAACAACAACAACAACAACAACAACAATAATAGTAATAATAATAATAATAATGTAATGCTCGAAAGTTCCCTGATTTACGTCGTCGTCGTTGTACCCTGATTTAATAATATTATTATAACGTTCACTCGTTTGCGTAATCCGCGCGTCTATCCTTTCCGTCGCGGTAGTCACCGCATACACCACCCCACCACTCCACCACTCACCCCACTGACAGCACGGTGACGTGTTTAATAAACTCGCTATGCGTTCAAGTTTTAATCTGAGTGTTTTCGATGTACACAGTCACGCGAAATACAATTTATCGCGCCCGCCACCTTGTTTGTAATATTATATTTTTATACAGTATGGGTACGCCAGCTACGCGTATGTTATAACTAATACTTATGTATAAATATGTACGTAGTATATAATATAGAGTATAATGTCAATCCAATTAGTGCAATCTTGTTTCGTTTCGTCACTATAAAAAGTTAAGTTTTATGTATATTAGGTACCTTTGGTTTTTCAAATCAAGGTTTCGTCGATACAATGATATCGTGGTATTATATGGCAACATGCAGGCACACTGACTGCAATATTATACTCTTAGACATTAAAAACAAAATGCGTGATATGAATGTTAAGTTCTATAACATTACTAATAAGTCCCCATTCCTAAAAACAAAATTTAATTTGTATGTCTATACACATTTTTAGGTTTAGGTATATTATTATACTATAATAAATCGTAAAAGTTCACGTCAGAATTTTTATCATCGGAAAAAAATCGTGAGATTTTTCATGAATTCGCATCGTATATTATTTAATTAAGAAGTAACTGACGACTGGAGTAAGGGACTCTTGTTTAAAAATTAATATAATTTACCGAAACAGAGGTATTGTAATTATTGAGCCGAGAAAACAGTAATATATAGTAAAACTGTTGTTTGCTATTGTGTCGTCATCGCCGCGAAAAATCCATCACGTCTAAAGCTCGCAGCCGTGGGTTTACGTAATAATCTCCGCGGAAATGCGGCGGGAAAATCGTGAGAAAAATCCGTACAATAATAGTATATAATAATATAATATGCGATCCGCATCAATACAAATCGCTCGGACGGTTTTTGGCGTGAGTGCGTGCCCGCGTTCTATATGCTACATAATATGAATTATCATTGCAGGCATCCCGTTTGATCCGTCGAATTTGTCATCGATACATGTTGTTTGTTTACGCGTATATTAATCGGCTTACGGTTTCGTTTCCGCGTGCGACTGTCGCGTATATTATACTCTATAGGGCCGCTTTCGTCATGTGAACGACGCACGCGCGCTGCGTGCGGTTGACGCACCGACCGCCTATGATATTTCTCCCACCTCTATTCAAAAATGTAATTTTAATAATTTGGATTTTTGGATTCAAAACTTTTAATTTTGTGAGCAGATAATATCACCTTATCCATCATGGAAGATTAAGATGTCGTACGTTGACACATGGATTTATTGAACCAATTTGAAATAACCTATGCTCTAAAATAGACTTCAAAATTTTCACACGTAATTTTTTATAAGATAATAAACATAACATTATTATAAATATTTTTTAAATAGGTATAAAAATGAATAATAGTGTTTATCAAGATTGTGGTTTTCGATTTTAGTTAGGTTGTTGGTACTTGAATGTAGGTACCGTTGGTCAGTCTCGACAGTCATACATTATGCTCTTGGTACTTAATATAACATTGGGCGTTTATCACATTATTTTTTTTTTACATAATTTAAATAATATGTTTAGGTAATAAGTACCTACTTATTAATAGTTAATAGTTAATAGTAGAAGGAGAAGAAGGAAAACGAGAGGACCACAATCAGTTACTGCAGCGCGATATACAAACGTACCTATAATATAGTGCTTGACAAAACGTAAACGGCGATAGCCTACAAATTATAACTATATAAAAAGTCATCATAGTCCGCATCATATATTCTAAACCCATAGTATGGCCGTATGAACCTATTATTCTTAGAACTTAAAGTTGAATAACTCGAAAATTACACGTTTAAATTTCGATTTATGTATCTACAAAATGTTTAAAAAAATTGCATCTGACGTTAGTTTCTAGAATAAATAGTAATTCTGATTTTAAAATAAGAATTTATCATTGTCACAAGATACCCCTTGAATGGTATGAAAATCTAAATAACTGAAAATTTGGCCCTAATATCTATTTGAATAAATTATTGGAAAAAATGGATGTGAACTGCTTGGTGAATCACTGTGTATCCAGAATCTACAGTGTGCCTTTGGGGTGTAACAGAAATATAGCTGTTAAATGTAATTAACTCTTACAATGTAATAAATATTTATTTTGTAATGATCAATATCGCATTTAAAAAAAAAATAATTAGCGATTATTTAAACTAAAAAACAAATTTAAATTAATTGATGTGAATTAAAGAAGTTAATGAGTAATAATAATATACCTAGTGTCCTAGTCAGTTAGTTAAACTCGCCTGCAGTTATTTTCTTTACACTCCGTATACTAACATAGTCAGTGGCGTCATTTAAGAGTGGCAGGGTGGGCATTTTCCCTCCCCCCTTGTCATTAGCGGGCCACTGTAGGACCGGGTATGGACTAGTTATGAGTCTTCATATATTAGCTAATAAGTAATATTTTATTTAAGTATCTCTCTGCATAAGTATTAACTATTTAGTCATTGTTACCTCACAAAAAAAATGGGTTATTTATGCCTATGATAGTGACCACTAACCAGTAAGTATACAATTATGTAAGAATGCTATTTGTATTGAGGTAAAATGCAATTGTAATGTAAGTTAGCGAGCTGTTTTTTTTCAGTTTTACTATGGGCTGGTCAAAAATGTTGCCCCCCCCCCCTCAAAAACTGAAATGACGCCACTGCAACATACCGTACTCGTGTACGTGGTTAGGTATACGTAGTATACTCGGACGTAAAAGAATAATAGCTCCTCTGCGGCACGGCAGAGAAAAGGGTCCGGGCTCGTGTTTGATTGAAACTGCGACACGCTGAAAAAAAAAACGGTAGTATACGTACGTAAGTATACACACATCGAAGGTATATAATGTGTATGATATATACGTGTACTATATTATATATCGGTATGTGTACACGACGACGACGACGACAAACATTGATTAATTGGCCGCCGTTTTGCAAAGCGAGTATATAATATTATATTACATACGGAACGCACACTATACATATTATTATATACAATATACATATGTATACACGACGTTTTCGCCGTATTTTACACGGGCGTTTTGATTCAGAGAGAGGAGGCCAAGTACAAACAGCAGCAGCAGCAGCAGCCGCTACATAATATTATACAATGAGCGAATTATTATAAATCGCCATAGGCGTGTTGAGTTAATGCTCTATCGCGCGCTACAATACCGTTTGAAAAACCCGACACGCTGGCTGCAAAGGAGGCACCCGTCACCGCCGCCGCCGACGACGTACGTGTGTGCCTACATATAATAATAATAATAATAATAACAGTAATAATAATAATAATAATAATTTTATTACCAAATCTGCAGTTTTGTTATATTATATTATATTATTATACGCGCGCTGCTGTAGCGATGTTTACGCGGTGCATATCGGGTGACGCTGCATTCATTGTTCAAACTTTTTTATTTAACTTTTTTGAAAATATTTATTTTTCATAATTTCAAATTACACTTTTTTTTATCGTTATGTATTATATTTTTTAAATGTCATACTTTTTTAATGATAACATGCTTTTTTTAATTCCTTATTCCAAAACAGGATATTTTTTGGATTATACTTCAATTCATAAAAATCGAATTTTTGACGACTAGTTTACGAGTTAAGTATTTAAAGTTTGGTTAAGCAGAGTAAAGTGGTACAGGATTACCTCGAAAAATACCATCCACTCATTTAAATTTAATTTCGGAATTCGAAATAAAAAATATAGGTCCGTTGTCGTTCAATATAGAATAGAACGTTCGATGACGATAAAAAATAGTAAAAAAAACGTTGATATTGTGTAATGGCTTAAAATTACGTAAAAGAAATATTTTATGAAAAATTTTACTGTTTTCTGAATTTATTATAATGAGCGATAGGTACTTACGTTATAAATAGATCACCCCGTATAAATTTAACGGTACGTTTGTGTGTGCGATCTCGAGGAAAGGATTATAATATTTTTACTATACCTACAGCCGTCTTCGTTGTTATTATATATATATACCTATACAATACGCGTATCACTATAATATTATAATGTGCTACGCTGCAGCGTTCCGGGCTAGAATTCGCGGCGTTGTACAAACAAAATATTTATCACTAAACCCGTCTACACCTATATACGACAATATTCCTTGGATGCTGCAGCGTGTGTATACCGATCGACGTCTCGCCGGAAATCGACGTCACACCGGATATCGATCTCTCGCCGTCGACACGTTACTATAATATCGTTTCCCACGACGCATTCGCAATGTGTGACGTAATACGCGTACGATGTGATATATGTAATGTGTATATAGTACCAATATATTATATCAGTAGGTATACATATAATATGTGTGTATAGTATTATAGGTACATCACGGCGTGTTTCTCGCGCCGTCAGTACATACAGGGAGAGTAATAATATATATAATAAATAATAATACGTTTTCGACGCGGATATTTCGTTTTGAAAAATGATACTCTTGTCTCTTGTAATAATGATAATAGTAATAATAATCATACGCACCATATATATATATATATACCACACACGTTATACGGCCGTCATCGTCGTCGCTGTTATTGGAAAAATGTCTCGCGGGGGTGGGAGGCGGCGTCATCCCTTTGTTTATTAGATACCGCGGCTGATGGACAGTGACGAATGGTGGCACGCGCGTGGGATACCCGAACACGTGTGGCGGCGCTTCGTTGGTCCGAGAAGCCGCTGCCGCCGCCGTCACCACTAGGTCGTTACATATTTTTGCAGCAAGCGGAGAGTCTGCAGCTATCGTTTATTATTTATGTATACGACTATATATAATACAATACGTATGTTATTATTATATAGTGTACAGTGCGCACAGTTGACAAGTGAAGCTTTTTGAATCTATGTATTATACGCGCACTACGTGGACCGGAATGATAATAATATTATGATATGCGTGCGTTATGTGTATACGTATTGAGTACCATCTCGTAAGTAATCATATTGTTATGCGTATTTAATCATTTTAGTAGTAGATAGGTGAAATAGTTCTCCAATTGTGGGGGTGAAAGAGACCCCCTCGTCCACGCACCTGCACCTGGTTATTATATTCTCTCATTTGAGGCCTCTGTTCTGCGCGAACACTGTTGGTGGGCGGAGGAGGCAATAGTCGTAGTTTTTATTATAATTTAAATATGTGACAACTGTAAGTTATCCTTTTCCATCGCAAAACTATTGTAATTATTACGTTTAATATATTACATTGTGCTTTGACGTAATCTGCACTCAGAGGTCAAAAGCTGCTCGGTTTTAGATACTTTTGATTTTTGAACGACGATTGCTTCTATATATTATATAATACAATATACGTATACGTATCGTGCCTACACGCGTGACGTATATGTATACTAATATAATGGAATGTACACACAGTACCCGACGTGCAGCGTATTGTATGGCGTTCTCTTCAGTCCGCCTGCACCCTATTGTTTTATCGTTCGGAATTATTTCGATATTTAAACTTTGGTGCAGCAGTACGTACGTAATACGCATTATAGGACTTTGTCGATAAATCGCGTTCCGTTTTCATTAAAAATCGTGCGTTTGATATATTGCATATTATATTATAGGGACGAGAAGTTTTCGTAATCGGTAATTTGTGTTTTGCTTACACGTGGAGAAATCCTGCGCACATGAAGAATCGCGGACCCAATACATTCGTAAAAGTTATAACTGCATCAATCTATGATATAACCTACAATAACCTACGATTTTCGGCGTTTTTCATTTAAATATCCGATTGGTAGAATATATTAGGTATTTATGTATACCGTGTACTGTGTACCCTATTATGCTTTTTAAAATGATTTTATGTTGATTAGGTGTACCTACCTATACGGAAAAAACCATCGTGTGAATAATACGTATAAATATACATATATTACCTACAAATACATGGATAAGTTAGTATGGGGTGATATCTATATGACTTTTTTTTTATATAATGGTGATGTCACAAACAGTTTATTTTTATAATTTACACTTTTGAAACAATTAATATATAAATATTTTATAATCTTAAACCAACCGAATCCCTTATAAAATATAATATGCTTTTAAAAAGATCTTGAAATAATAAGCGAAAAAAGCAGTCTAGTTAAAGCTTAGCTATATGATAAAATTGCCATGATGCGCGTATAATGTAATAAGACATTTTGTGAACACATGAAACAATAATAGTATGATGATTGATGGTTCCTACCTAAATAAAGAATATAAAAACAACCTAATCTTCAAATACTACACAATAGTATGGAGTCTATATATTATTGAGTCTACACTAAATATTAAGGGTTGATTGCTATAAATATTACTATAAGCCTAACTTTTAATATATTATATTGTGCATATTAATAAATAATAAATAATAATAATAATCATAATATTATACTATTGTAATATATATGATATTTAAAAGTGTTTTACCTTGTTTTCGAAGCACGAGCGTTGATGAACTTCAGACGGTCTGGACTGATAGTAAAGGCTCTAGGTACTCCGTGTGGTTCGACTTTTGTGAATAAAGTATAAACGCACTAAAACCTGATAAAACGTACTAAGCGACGGCTTCCGGTTCCGGGATGGGTTTCGTCGTTTATTCAATCGATGCGCGTTCAACTATAGCAAAATGCTGAAAGTATCGTAATATCACAATTTTACGGAAACAGAAAAAACACTCTATATAAATGTAGTCAATATGGTAAGGATAGGAATATAGGATACCTATGTCCTAAAACGTGTAAGACAGATAAAATATTAATTCATCTTTGTATAGATTATACCCCACGTTAACGCGAAATAAATTAATAATAATAAATTAATTAAAGTTCCGGTCATGGACGAAAATATTGAAAAAATTACGTGAAGATTCGATGAGTGCTGTAAAGATGGACTAATATTTTTGCATGATAAAAACAAACCAAAAATTATAAAATAAGAAAAATAATGACGAGAAAAAAATTACAAAATGAACGCCTCGAACAATATCTACTTAAATTAAAACGAAAAAATTCATAAGAATGTTAATTTTGCATCTTTGAATGTGTACAGAAAAACAAATTTTAATTGTAATGCGTAATAGTCCTGGAAATGTTAAAATAATATTTTTAAAACTTGAGTATTTCGAAAAATTAATATTATAATTATATCAATACTGTTAATACGGCTATAATACCATTAATTAATACCATTACATACCTGTACACTACAACTATTCCGGCTATACTTTAATACAAACGTATACATACATATTAGTATTTTATAGTAATTTTGGATTCGATAGATAAAACGACGTTCAAGGGTGATAACTGATAAGTGATAAACTAATAACTATTTAATTCTTACGAAATTGCGTGGTGGTACTATTTTTGCGACAAATTCTGCCATAATTTCAGTAAGTACGTATATAATATATATATATATATATACATATTATATCGTTGTTGCGCGTATAAACTTTTAGGTCAGGGCGTTTGTCATGATACAAAGTCAGTGTTCTAATACCGTAAAATAATACGGATTTATGTTATACTGCTGCGCTATATACAGTTGTTATTATCTCTGCGGATAGATAATAATAATAATAATAATAATAATAATAGTAATAATAATAATAGTTTCAAAGTTCCTATAGATGTTGTTTGCGTAATTGAATTCC
This sequence comes from Sitobion miscanthi, assembly GCA_008086715.1. NCBI lineage: Eukaryota > Metazoa > Arthropoda > Insecta > Hemiptera > Aphididae > Sitobion > Sitobion miscanthi. The sequence continues at coordinate 51,636,227 of CM017797.1, forward strand.
ATACTCCGATCGTCGCAGTTAAAATTCCGGCGATAAAAACGCGGGTGGGCTTGACAAAACGTCGTTATACGCCGTATAATATAATAGACAGTTCTATAACTTCTATATAGCTGCTGCAGTGGTACGATATTTATTGTGGAAAAAAACCAAAACGAAATTCGCTCGAGTGCTCGAAAGTCGATCGATGGCAAAAACGTCTTTGACGCCGGATCTCCTACCTCGCAGTGTGCGTATATATAATATACAGTTATTATAATGCACGCCATTGTATATAAAATCACATCATTGTGTGTGTATACAGGGTAATTCACCAAGCATGCTCACCACCATTGTTTAAAATTGAATGATGAATTTATTTAAATTCAAATTTTTGAAGACTAATTTTCAAATTATTAAGATTTTTTCGTACTATTTAAAAAGTGTCTTATGGTGATAAGAACTTCTGTTTTTCAAATGAGAACTTCCCTTATTTACTATAAATTATATAGTGTATATTTTTATTTACAATTTTGATGTAGGCTATGTTAACCCAATTGCCTAATTCAAAATTTGAACCAGTAGTTTCTCTGCAGTTATCAAAATATATAGAGGAAAGCTAATAGTTAGATCCATAAAAATATAAAAAATGTAATATATTTAACTATTTTCACAAATTATAAATGTTGACAGATTAATAATATTAATTAGGTAATAAAATCTTCAAGTCAGCATAGCCCATTATCCATATTTTCTAAACTCCTTATCATGGACATCAAAGATGATTTCTTCATACATAAAGTTATATCTCAAAAACTACTATACCGAATTTTGATTTTGAACACGTCAAAATTTTCAAAAAAATTATCTGCTATCATTTATAGTTGAAAGAAGGGGGGGGGTTCTCATTTGATAAACAGAAGTTTTTATTTCCACAGGACACTTAAGTAATACAAACAATGTCAAGAATTTGAAAATATAGGCATTAAGTAAATTTGAAAATTCCAAAAATCAGATACTGAGTTACTGAATTATTGAAGAGGAAAATTTATTGGGGTGAGCACTGAGCATGCTTGGTGAATCATCCTGTATAATATAGATATAATATGTATTATCCTCGGAATCGCCAACGGGATTTTACTTTGGCTTTATCGCCGCCGCCGCCGCCGCCACGAAACGTTTGTTGTATTCGAAATTGTCTGACTTGAAACACTGCGCTAATTGCGTTACGTACTATACGCTTTACGATATACGAAATAAAGGTCGACCTGACGTTCGTCTGAAGAAACACCGGGTGAACTTAACAATTTTGCCGTTGACTGTCACGGACAAACAACGTATATAATATATATTATATACATATATATACATATTATATATAGTATACTCCACGTGCTATTATTGTTATTATTATTATTACCGTACATCGACTATATACATACATAAATAAATACATATACATATATATATATATACATTATACACTATATACGACTTTAATACAACAACACACCGGAGGCGAATTTACTTTCTATCCGTCTTTATGCGCTATATCCAAAGTTTTAACAAATAAAATAGTGTGTATAGGTATGTATGTATATTGTATATATATACAGGGAGAGTGCACATCTAAAATAAATTATGCATTTTACAACGTTCTACGAGTTTTATGTTTCGACGTTATTTTTTATTTTCCCCCTGCACTATTTATATATTATATTATACGCGGCAACTATAGAGTATGCGCGCGGGCGATTGCACACACACACACACACACACACACACACACATACACACACAGGCAAACACACTCGCGTGTACAGGATCTGTATGGCTACTGTTCGCGACCATTGTATTATAATATATTATTATGATAATAATAAACTTAAACAGTGCGACGTTCAGTATATTAACCACCATTAGCTATTAAAAGTTAATATATTATAATATTATACTTAGGTACGTGTAACGAAAACACGGTAAAAATAATTTGACAATTTAGGCAGTATAGTTAATGATTTTAAGTACCTAATTATGTATTATTTTACCTATTTATAATAGCTTGCACAAATTTGCATGTTGATATACTAATAAGTAATAAAGTTGATTGAATGTATCGAATATCTCGAATAATATGATTTATAAAGGAGTCGACAGATAACGCGGCCTGACGACGACTTTAAGTCCAAGAACTTTTTGACTATGTCTGGGGAGGGGGGAAGTCACCACGGCGGATTTACCATCCATTTATATATTTGGTAGCTACTGCAGCCGATTCTCCACTTGTCCAGCTGTCCATCATCCTCGCACTCAGTACATTTCTGTAGTACATCGCGTTTAGGGTAAGTATACGAATTTCGACGTGTACTTAAAAAGTTATAATCACGATTTGATAATAATATTGGTTCTGAACACTTATCGTTGGGAGCTGTCAACATTTTACATACATATTTTTAATGATTTTTTTCTATTTATACTTAATAATAACTGGGCTGATTAACTTCATAAACCAAAGAGTTAATGACAATATATAAATATCAGCTCACTAAAAAAAAAAAAAAAAAAAAAACAAAAATATATAATATTATATTCTCATACTATGATACTATGTAAAATAAATGAATATATTAATTTTTAATAAACAATTATTGGAATAAATATAATAACTAAACAGGCTGTCACAATACTAATTTAAAAAAAAAAAAAACTATTAAAATTCTACTATAAAATATTCGTCTTAATTGTATTATACAATGTATAGTATACCTATCTAATACATTTTTTAATTTTTTATTGTATACCGATTATATTTTGTTAGCATTTAATTTAATCGAGTTTGTTGTAATTATTATAGACTGTTTTGAAAAATGTTTACCAATTGGGGCCTGGGGGCATGTTTTATTTGTATGCGTGTCCAAACGGTTTTCACTGTACCACAATAATAATTCAGCCGACAATTTGTACGGATTCCGGAATTTTTTCAACGCACCCCGCATACGCATCACGATGCGCCCACCCCATCGCACGAATGTCACGTGTAAGCGATTTATAGAAAAAGCGAAGCAAAGCAGAACAAAATATTTAAAAGAATACCTGGCGCGCCCCGCAGGCCGAGGGGAGGTTCCGGTGAATCAGTGCCACACTAAAGATATACATAAATCGCATTCATCGTTTCCCACAATAGTGTATAATATTATAAGGATCCCCAGACGTAACCGTATTTATTTTTATAGGTAAAGGAAAAAAAATGAGAGAGAATAGTAGTTATGTATAATAATATCTATGAGCCTCATCATACGCACATTGTTAATCGCAATTGACGGAATATTATATGTATAGGTATATCAATAGCGTTCGGTGCATTCATGCGATGTTTTGGCTGTATCGAATTTTGAACGGTGTTTTTCACGCTGGAAACAATATAAAATACATAGGAAGTCGGCGAAAAAAGGAATGGAGAAAAAAACGTACACATATTATACGTTTACGTGTTGATATAAGTATTCATTCCAGCGGCGATAGTTTCGACAATTTTCGACTTGTCACGATATTTTATTCTTGTGCATATATTACCTACTGTGGGTGTTTTAAAGGCGATTTACGCAACATCAAGTCATAATATGTATAATAAAACAACGTGGATAATTGTTATTTTTGATGGGTAATTAAAAATCGATAAAACGGACAAGAAAATACAATTTAATGATTTTCCGAATTGTTTATACGTTTGTAATATTACTGTTATAGTAACTATATAGTATATACACAATATTATACAATATAGTTAGCAAGCACATTGCACTTGACATTTTCACACGACAAATATTGATTAAAATATTACTTTTACTTCTACAATACTAGATGCCGATCAACCTATAGGTACATGTACTTAATAAGTGCAACAATAATAATATATTATGTTCTATCTGAATATAATATTACGCCTATGTCATTACAGCTACCTACATAACATTAATTATAATTTAAATTATAATAATATGATATTGATACGGTATCTATTTAAATTTGCCAATATATAATTTTTGAATCTCATATTGTTATTATTATTATGATCAACTGTTAAACGTTACATATTATATTTATGATATATAACGATATTAAAGTAAAAGCTAAAAACATTATTTGTAACACCTCTTTTTTTTTTACACTGTTATTTCACTTTAAAATGTCCAACAAATTAAGTTCAACAAAAATAAGAAATTAATTTGAATTCACCTGTATTCATTTGTTTATTTGAAATAAATATATTTATATTTTAAATAAACTCATATAATATTGTTTGATTAACGTATTATAAAATTAATATATTGAAGATTTGAAAATTAAAATATTCATTATAAAATCAAGAACACTAAAATATTTATCTATTTATCCCTAAAGATACCTATTGTAGGTATTTACTTACGTATAACCCCTAACGTAATATATTATATTATGTACATTATAATTTATAACATTTTTAATTATAACGATTTAAATAAAAAAAATTTATGGAAAGGAAACAGGTAAGTTACAATTTTATAAGCAATTGTTGTATAATTATTATCATTTTGAAGGCAATCATAAATCATGGAGTTCGAAAAACGATTTTGAACGGAGCTCCGTTTACCTACTATAATATATTTAGTTTTAGTGTTTATAGGACGCATTTACAATTTTAAGTACTCATAAAAATTATTTATGAGGAAAGCCGGTAAAGGCATTCAATATTTATTGAGTACAGTATAATGAGCATGATATATGCTATATTGTATTTAAATGTCAAGTCTCAATAACATGAAAATACAAACTTTGTTTTGACACAGTATTATCATTATTAGTTATTACCTATCAAATAAAAAAAAGGTGGGCAAGTGGGTGTCGCTCTGCCGTACAGAAGGTTACAAGTGGGTCACTGTAATGGATGGTGTTAAATTTGAATTCAATGATATAATATCATTGTATAAGAAAAACAATCCTGAGCGAATTACGGTAAGTCAGCCTATAATGATACTACTAAGTATATTTGATGATATTATTGTGAATAAAGTAATTTATTTATAACTTTTTTAAATTTCCAATCCTTAGCTATAAAAATTGAACATTTTATAAATTTTTACTACAAAGTAATATAATATAAATTTTGTCAAAATTCGAACTTTAAATGATTATAAAAAAAATTCTGCCTATGTATTTTTAATATTTTTCAACTGCTATTATAAAAATATATCAGGAGCCTTCATTAAATTTTCACGCTTTTTTAACCAACAAATATTATATTTATAGAAAAAAAAACTAAGAAAATTGAAAACTGACAGTGTCCGTAAATAGCTGAAAAAGAGTCAAAATATTTTCAAAATTTTATGCTGTAAAGAAAATGAAAATATAAATATCCAGTAAAATTCTCATGTATCCATAGTTATTCGTTTTTGAATAACAATAAAATAACAAAACCGCTACATGAAAAATTGAATGTTGTAAAAATAGAACTACAAACGCTCATAAAAAATTAATTTGATTTGCTTGTAGGCATTTTTTTTTTTTTTTTGATAAAAGTAGACAAACATATAAATAATCTTGTATTACATTTTAAATCTTAGATTAAAAAAGAAACATTTTTATGAATACTCAACTCAAAATAATTTGCTAATTTTCGTGATTTTTCCATATTTTGTCAAGATTTGAACTTTAAATGCTTATAAAAAAAAAACTGTGACTAAGGATTTTTAAATTTTTCAAATGCCACTGTAACAATAATATAGTAGGAGCGTTGTATTAAATTGTCAAGCATTTTTACTCAACAAATAAAGTTTTATTGACATTCAATAAATGAAAATGTTCCTAAACAGTTCAAAACAATTCAAAATATTTTGAAAATTTTATCGTGTATGGAAAATGCGATTATGAACAACCGGTGAAAATGTCATGATCATCAAAATGTTATGTTCATTCGTTTTAAAGTTGCACCAAAAACCAATATCGATTTTGTTTTCCCTTAATTTTTATGTTGTTTTTCCCGGCGCTTTTGAAAACTATTGGGATTTTAAATTTTGACCTCCCCAAGCACCAACTACATTCACTTTCCCATCGAATAAGATACTGTTGAAGAAAATCGAAGCAGTTTTACTGCCCCCAAACCGTGATAACAGGCACAAAAATAAAAAAAAATTAAAAAAAACACACATCATTGTAAAATCAATACATTCATCGTTCCACTCAGAATCTTAAATATTATATTAGTCATGAAAATAATTAATTTTGGTAAACATACTTGAAGTTTATAAAAAATATCACTGAATTTTCAGATTTTCAAATTATATAGGCGTATATGTACTTAACTAGGGAAAACTTATTGTTAAAACTTTTAGCCATTAGCTGTTTTTTTTGTAGAGGGTGGAACGGTTGTGGTTGAAACACGTTTTGTATGTGTGGCAAAGATTTATTGTTAAAAATCCCGGATGGTCACCCATCCGGGAGCTAGCAACACTGGCCGATACGTACTCTCAGAGCGTTTCTGCAGTTGAGTATACGGACCGCGCCACACCGAGCCACCACACTATTATATTATATTAAATAATACAATATATTCGAGTACACCCGCGACTCACATACACTCATTGTAATATTTTTCATCAGATTTTTTTTTTATCAGTGGAATCGAATACACAATTTACATGGGGAAATTGCTTTTCATGTTTATTATGTATTAGTGGCGTTGATATGTGTGTATATAAGTAATACATCGAATGAGTTTTTAATGAACGCGTATAATCAAAGTAAAAACCGGAAAAAAACGTTGGGCCAGGTTTACAACTGAAGTTGACACTTGTGTTTGTATAACTAAAACAAATAGTACCTATACATAGTATGTAATAAGACAATAAATAGATACAATAAACATATAATATTAAATATCTGTATATTATACTACAATATAGTATAATATAATATTGTACAATATGCATTTATATGGGATGTGTGTGTGTGTGTGTATAATATAATATTATATGATATATGAATAGACTCACGTCTGCCACGGAAACGCCAAAACATTTTGGCGGTCTATACCGTTATTACCGTTGCATGTTACAATTATTTATACACATTATTATTATATAGGTACAATCGTATAGACGTATATTGTTGTATATGATATTATATATTTATATTATAGACATCCCCCTCCTTCATGACTTCGTGATTGCACATGTATAATATATTAATATTAAGTAATAATAATATATGGTCAATGGTTTCCAATATCATTATATCTTATGTGCCCAAGTTAAATTATTCGGTTAAGGTAGATGGTGAAATGATATAATTTTTTAAGAGATCTTAGCGAATCTTAAGGATTTATTTTGATATTGTTACTGTTTTTATACGGCACATTTGCGCGTTTTCATATTATTTTCTTGGTGTACTACCAACAAACTGCACAATTATATGCGCGCCGTACCTCACAAACGAAATAGGGATGGATTGTGGCGAACATTTGAGGTGCCAATACTGTTACAGATATCTTAGCAGACGTATGTTAGCAGTTAGTGCCTGGTGTATAGAGATTTAAAATTGGTTACAATAATTTTCGTTTTTTTTAAATATATGTACCTATAGTATACTGTAGTGATCCCTCACTAACGCTTATATTTTGAATTCGACGACGTTGATGATGAACAGGTTTTTCAAAAGAGAGGTTGCAAAGTAACAAGTGAGTAGTGACACAGTAATTTAAGTATAAGTATTTTTAAGTTAAACATGGTATAATTGGTTATGAAATTTATATAAGTTTGAGGACAACGCGAAATGCATCTGCCTGAGAAATTAGTTACTAGCACTAATTAAAAGTATTTTGGGAATAGTAAGTAATAATTACCACGTCGTAGTTGGTAACGTATATCCATTCGTTTTTGAATCGTTTTTTATGAAAGATAGAGGTTCCGATTTGTACGTGCATGATTTCGCAGCTTGGTGGAACTTTTATTGAATCCTGTGGTAGCTGTATTTCGCATGCTGGTCTGCTTGAACGTATATGTAAAGGATTACCTTCGGAACATAAAAGGAAGTCTTTAGCGTATTTACAATGGGTATAATAAAATTCGTCATAAATTGCGTAGTGCTCTTTAGTTTTACTTATTACTAGGTTTTACATAAACACAATCATTTCCAATGCATACTGGTTCTGGTATTAAATTATATAAAATAGAATCGTTTTGATAAATCAATGGTAAAGTTATTATAAACACTAAGTTGTCATCAGCATAATATATAGTAAGGTCTGAGAGTTTTACCAATTCGTAAATATTTGTTATTTCTAGGTCAGTAGGTAAATCAGTCCCCCCTGGTAATGAAACTTTAATGTCTTTTACGTGTTCTAAAAGTTTGTATGGAGATATTAAACTTGGATGTATAACCCCTATCTTTGCTTGTTGTATGATTTCTAATAATGTGTCTGTTTCTATCATGTGTTTTGTAATTAGTAAATTAATGAGCACAAACTGTTTCATTAAGTGGTTTCTTAATTGTTGTTCTTTAGATACATTAAATTTATCATTTACTGCAAATGTCATATTATAGTTTTCGTGTTCGTCAAAGTCGCTGTTTAATTTTATAATTTGTATTTGTTCCTTAACTAATTTTGTTTGTTCAGCGTTGAGTGTTTGTACTATGTTGTAAGTAAATTGTTTAATGCATTCTAAATTACATATACTGTATACTAATCTGGCTGTTTTTGCTATCATTCCTAACGTTGTACTTCTTTTAGATACCGAATGTCCATCGAGTCTAATATTACCTCTTTTTTTCTTTGAATGTCTTTTACTATAATACTAGCTGAGTAGGGTAGGTTTTTACAATTGTTGTCCTGATTATATATATGCTCACTACACATTGCATTAGCTTTGTCTATATATGCGAATTGTTCCTTTTACTTATCAAGGTTAATATATGCAGTTAGGTCCCATTGAGATGTAATAAGTTTCAAAGGTCCCCGATTCTCGTAGTATAGATCCGAATGTTGTGCTAGTTGTTCGTCGGTATAAAGCCGTGTGGTAGTGTTGTAATTCAAATGTGGTACGTAATGCGTTCATAAAATTACGCCGTTTGTCCAATGCGTGACTAATTGCGATTTTTGTCTGGTCCTGTCTGCTTTGCGTGCTAACGGCTCTGCTGGCTCGTCGTTGATGCTCCGCTGGGCTGTGTTGAGTGTAGTTGGTGGCTTGGCTCCGTTTTACTTCTCCTTTCCTAGTACGTGTCAGCAACGTGGTTGAATTTGAGGTCCACTGAGATACTTGATTCCTGGTTGGTTCCAAGAATTCTTCTTTCAGGTGACCCCACACCTGACACCAAAAGACGTGTAGTGATCCCTCACTAAAGCTTATATTTTAAATTTGACGACGTTGATGATGAACAGGTTTTTCAAAAAAGAGGTTGCAGAGTAACAAGTGCTCAGTAATTTAAGTGTAAGTATTTTTATTAAGTTAAACACAGTATAATTGTTTATGAAATTTATATAAGTTTGAGGACAGAGCTAAAAGCATCTGCTCGAGAAATTAGTAACTAGCACTAGTTAAAAGTATTTTGGGAATAGACTTAAACTGGCGGCGATGTGGAGGGCAAGCTCCACGACCAGCAAAGTCTTACAAATGTTGGTTGTACTAATTCTGATTTAGCTATGGACAGAGACTCGTATATATACTGAGTCTCCCCTAGCTAAAAGATACACGGTAGAGACTAGGAAGTGGATCAAAAGAGTACCGACGCAAGTGCTGTTGTCGTTATCCCATCCTTGAGTTTTTATTAGTAATTTAAAACTAATTATTGGTAATGTGCATTTTGGATAAATGTCACCCGTCTTGATTCTTAGAATTGACGAAAGTAGCTACGAGACGTGCGGCGGCTAAATGTTGTTGATTGCTTAAATGTAAATTTGTAGTATAATAAAATAATATCAAATATGTATATGTGATATTATATATATATATATTATATTTATTGTAATATAGTAAAAATGTCAATCGGTTTACTACAATACGTTCTTCATCGTATAGGTGATTACTACAATACTGCGTGTTCAGCATAACGCTCGATTTTTTTTTATAACTATATAGAATGAGGACGACATAAAATAGCGAGACAAATGGATATATTTTATCGGACAAAAAATAAATATAAATTCACTGATGAGCATATAACGTCAATATAACATATTATTATATAAGGTACCCAGTACATTTAAATGAATACAACACCGCAGGTACATTATATTAATATACTATGTAACGTTTTACGGTCGCATTCCGTACCTGTAAAAACATTGATGACAGGACATTATTCAATTATTGTACTTCGTGTACGACGAACGTATTGCCATATGTCATATTACACATAATATTATAATAATATGTTACGGTATGTACCTACTCGTGATAGGTAGCCGTCTAAAATAGAGCGCGCGTAAAATGTTTACACTGAACGCAACCGGCGCACGCCTTTACCCATTGAATATAGGTACCTTAGGTACCTATAATATTATCGTGACATATATTATACCCACTGCGTAACAATAATATGATATGTGCCTTTATTGACGCAGCTTGACAAAAATCCAATAAATAACCTCCTGCTCCGAATATAATATATAGGTAGGTACCTAGATAGGTGTATGTGTGTGCGCGCGCGACTATACTTCGCTTGATGGATAATATCGAGTCATTGTGGTAGTTAAATAACCATGCATACTCTGTTCGATACAGCGTTAGTACTTACAAGTTACAATATTATTATTTATTATTGTTATCGTCTCAGTCACGGAGTTATACTTATTACTCGGGCTTGAACTTTGATTCCTTTGCATGTTTTCCTTTTTATTTTTGGATTATTAGATTTATAGGTAGTAGCGATAACCCATGAATTCATTTTACGACTTCACAAATAATAATATATTAAAAAGCTTTTAATGCATGTTTGACAATTTTAGCACGTATTTGATGATCATTAAAATGTTTAATAGTACAATACGCAGGTAAAAAAATGTCGTAAATTAAAAATAAAAGTATTAATTTGAGTCTTTATATTTGTCATGAGAATTATCATTAAAATTTGAAGCCAAACATTAGTATATACTTATATTATGTTTTAGTATTAAAGGGGGTGGGGGTTGATGCGATGGATTTATCTAAAACAATTACTTCGTAGGAAAAATTCTCAGGCCTTATAGAATTGTCAGATTTTTATAAATATTTTTTTTTCTAAAGAAGACTTTATACAGACCGCATTGAACTATGATTTACTTTATTTAAAATAATGGTATAAAATAAACTGTTAAAAAAAGCCTAAAATTGTCTTATTTTTAAGTTTGAGATTAAAATATTTTATGTTATATATTATAATAATATAATATTCAATGTGGCCAGTAGAATATTAACCTCAATGAGTTAGTCTCTATTTAGTTAATAAATAATCAAACTTAAGTTGACTTTACAGAACAGGTTCATTATTCCCGTATAGAGCTTATATTCAGGGACAAAATTATTACATCGGCACCGCGGGCATCGTCATTTATTTTATTTTAGTCTTTTAAATGTAAAGATTAAAGAATAATCATACTAATATTTTATATAATTTATAATACTAAAACCTATTAGTAGAATTTTAATAATTGTAAAACCACACAATTCCAGCAATATAAAAAGTAACTAGGTAATAATAAGTTTATTCTTTTCGTTATTTAAGCGCATTTTGTACTTTTTATAACTTTTAAGTTCGTGTTCTACTATTATTACAGATACAATACAACAATATGCAACTAAATGGTATTTATAAAATATGATATGTTGTCGGGGGTATTCAAATTTTTAAGCGACTGTAATTTTAGAAGTTGATCATCCTGTGCGCAGATCCGTAACAGATAAATCTCATATCATATCAATTTATAATTAATTATTAATACACCCAACAATCAATCGTATGGACGCACGAGGAAAGACCGTGAAAATATTTTGTACACATACATACGTCGTAGTAGTAGGTACGAGCTAAACGCATTAGCTGGCTACCTATGGGACAACATTAGTATAATAATAACGGACACGTTGAGTACGGCGGCGTAAAGGAATAAAAAGCGTTAAATTACAAGGTAGATATTATAATAATTACATTATATTTTTTTTCTACAAATCGTATACCTACACATTTCACGTTCTATAATATAGGTTGATCGGTTTTGTTTTGCGTGCGCGCACACTCGCGATCGCGGGCCTCTTACAAAATAAAATAAACACATAACGTGTATAATCTACAAACACATTCCAAACAGCTTTGACAGTGTAAGGACGACGTAAACTTTGCTTCTGGCGACGTATAGAAAGAATTAAAACTAGAAAAAATAAACGAAACGAAATGAAATATTATGTACTCACCTATATTGGTACGGTTTGTAACAATATTCTAGTACAAAATGTTAATTTGGTAGATGCGTATAAAGCGATTTTGACATAAATAAAATTAGGCGCAGTTTTATTTCAGAATCTGCAGCACAGTGCAGCTGAATATTAATATGATTTATAAAAAATTAGACAGACCTGCAGCGTATATGGTGTTTTAATAACTTATAATAGGTAGGTAACTATAATAGCTATATTATATAGCTATAATATGTACTCCTGGCCAATATTTTTCATTGAACTACATATAATATTCAAAAGTTCATGACATTATATTGCGTATGGTGAATTATACTCATATAATAAATAACATTATACAAATTATTATACAGTCATAGCATAGGACTTATACACACAACACTCATGGTTAAATGGTTTATGTGTCTATATTCCTGTTCATTATAAACTATAAATAAATTTTTTTTTTATGTAATTTAACAGTGTTAAATAAAACTTTAAATCATTAAAATATCCTACTTATTATCATATATTATATTATACACTACACTATACTGTGCGAAACACTTTTAAAATGGAAACATGATTAATGTCATTTGATTACGCCAGATTGCCAAGTTTATTTCGCTTTAATGGAATGGATTGATAATAAGAATAATAATAATTATTATTATTATAGTACCTATACCAATAACTTTTTATTTTTAATACTTCTCGTTCATATTTTCAATCATTTTTTTTATCGGCGCAATGAAACGGAAAGGCAATAATAATTTACCATAATATTATGTACAGGTGGATACAATAATGTTATTATTCTACCCTGTATATGGCAGCACAGCCGTAAACATGTAAAAAAAATGTTCTATTCTGTGTATGGTATATAAAATAATAATATATATATATTATATAGTATAGGTACGATTTTAAAAACTTGGAAGGCATAACACCCACCTAGCTATATATTGTTGCACCTCGTACCTATATATTTTCGACGGATTTTTCATCGATTACCATCACACGTTGCACGTCATGTTCGAAGGTTATTTCGAGAAAAAAATTTAAACCACGCGATTTTTTTTTCCTTACGTACCTATACGGCTATACGGTTTTATTAACCACGATCGTTGGTCATTATTTTTATTGACGGCGGGCTCTATCGCGATGACATAAATCAATCGAACGGTGCATATTATAATATGATTGTCGCGCCGCCCTACCCATCGTTTGTATATACAGTCGTACCGCACAGTCATACATATCTATAATATTATAATATACAACATTTAGGTAGGTACGTATTTATAATGTGGTATCTCAAAAGTATAATATTATAATATATAATTGGAAGGTATAAATTATCACTCCAATACACTCGTCTTAAAACGACCGCTAGCCAGCTACACACACACACACACACACACACGACACGTCACGTTCGAATCACAAAGCCAACTACGATTTATATACATAATCGCTGAGGACTTTTATTGTATAGGTAATGGTCAATGCCCAATGCCCAATGGCTATACCAATAAAAGGTACACCCACGCACGCCACATATTTTGTTTAAAACAAGGTATACCTATTATGATAGTGAAATATATGTATGTGGACACCAGCTGCAGTAGTGGCGTAATTGGTACTTAGTGAATTTTTTGGAAGTCTTTTAGTTGGAAAATTCCAATGTATAGAGCCCAGTGCTAACCATTTTAGTTGCCTCTTCATCCTTCACCACACCAATAGATGATGTTTTTAAGATAATAATATTATAATAAAGTAATAATTTTCCAATCAATTTTGCACTTAAAAAAACTAAACAAAATGATAACACATACCCAGCTATTATGAGTCATTCTTACCATATACGCTGACATTAATTTCACGAATCCACCGCGGTGGGGAAGTTATTCATATTAAGCGACCTCTTCCACTTCGTTTCCATTTACGTGACACGTGCGTTTCAATAAATGATTGAAAAAAATAAACATTTTGTCATAAATGTATTTACATACATAAACATTATGATAAAGTATTACCTAATACCTATATAATTATGTTCAATGTTACTGTAAAATTACATTATATTTATATTATATAAATATAAGTACTATATCGTCCCCATGTAATAAATGATTATCTTTAATAATACTCGTATTGCGTAGGTAACTGCAATTTAATTTAATTAATGTTGGTCTTTTGGAAATGTAACTTGAAGACGTCATGTCAATCAAAATGTAATAGTCATAAGTTATAAGGTATACTCGTAACTGATTGAAAAAAAATGGACCTTCATTTTTAATTAACCTGCGATTTTTGTATAGAATATTATATACTGCCTCGTGGTAGTCGCGGAATCGAGCGATAGTCGAGTTAAACGAAAAGCATTCATTATAATTTTGCTTAAAATTTGAAACTATAAAATGTTTTTATCGGAAAAAAAAATCCATATTATAATAATTGATGGTTTCCCATCGAGCGGTTTCATCGCTAAATCAAAATAACACATAGGCACAACAAGTGAAAAATATCTACGGGTGACAAAACACCGGAAGTTTCCAGGTAACTCAGCTATCAGTAGTTGTCTACTTGTCTATGACATATTATACTGCGGGTAATATGCCATAGGGTTATCTTTTGAATAAGTATTAAACAATTTTAAGCTGAAATGGATCTTTTAACAGGGGCACAGGCTTTGAACCCGAATTATCAATTTGGGGTTCTTAAAACGCAGGAATAAAAAATGTAAGCTACCGTTTTGGTACTCTTAATCGATATTATTCGGATTAATATGAATTGAAACCGGTGTATAAGTATTTTAGGAAAAACTTAATTTGAAAACTATGTACCTCGAGGTATGATCATCACCTAGGTATACCTAATTTTTTAGACTCTATATATATGATGATATAGTTCCTAGAGTAATATTGTTTCAACTCTTACTACTGATGGACAATACCAATCAATTAGTGGATGAAATAATAGCATATAAATGTTAAAATTTGTTGATATAACGAGAAGTATTTAATTATTTCTATCAAATAGAATTGAATGCAAAAAATACGTACAAAATATAATGAAATATTGCCAATATTGCACATGCGATTTGTAAGACAAAAATTGTTCCGGTTTTGGTGAACCAGAATGTGAAAGGTTATAAATTAGGTGATTTGAAAAAAAAATCATTCGGATTTCGTGTGTTGGTGCTTTTAAGGGTTTTAGAGGTGTCATACGGGTTCTGGTCAATTCGTGCGAAAAGCATACAAAGGAACTATCATTGACTATATTCATTGACAGCGGCGCCGGAATATAGTATTGCCGTCTCGTTTAATACTATATTATATAAACGTAGGCTCGATAAGAAATTGAACAGTGCGCGTCGCCCACTTGATGTGCGCGTAATGACGACGGGGATTCGGCCGGAGTGTAATTGTAGCCGCAGAATATTCATATTATAGGTATACGCGCACTATATCGTATGGGTATATTATATACCGGGTATTAGCCGAGTGCATATACATATACATAATATATAAATATATTATGCCTACCTACTTAGACGGCGGAGGGTGTATGCGGAGCGCGAAGCTGCTGCGGTACCAGGCGCGTCGTTTGGTGTTCATTACGATAACTTACATATTATATATAGGTACCTGACCGCGCGTGCGTGTGTCAAGTCAGCCATCGTGCGTATATAATATAACATACATGTCTATCTCCCCCCCCCACCCGTCACTTTCGAGAGTTATCCCAAGGGAATCGCGGCTGTGCGTGTGCGCGCGTGTGATTTGTTTATGACGAACAAGAGAGTCGGCCGATTCGATACTGTGTAGTAATACATAAATTTTGAGTCGGAGCCAGCGAATAACGCGCTCGCTCACCGACAAGTCTCATTCCATAATAATATAGTACCTATGTATATACATATTATATAGTGGTAGTATATACATTATATATACATAATATACGCTCTGACTGACAACGCCGCCCGCCGCTGCATATATATACTCATATAATATAATATACTAATACGGTAATACGGGTAAATTATACGTACAAATACATATAATATGTATATATTTAGACACACGAGGTCCGTATACTAATATTATATGTGAATACTGAAATTCGTTTATTTATTTCCACTTTTTTTTATTTATTACAGGTATATTATACGTATGACCGAATCGTTTCGATTAACCAAACACGTTTTTTCTTTTTCGTTATTCCAATAATATATCGTCTATAATATAATATAAACGTGTGTGTATGTGTGTGTTTGTGTGTACCTTACTCTATTCCGTTTGCTCACAAAACTCGATTGTTTAAGACGACCGATAAAACACCGACCGCCTGTTTATAATATAGGTACCGAGCATATATAGTGTACGCACAACAATACGTACGACGGCTGTGACGTGATTTATCGACGATTAACCAGGTTTTATATACGAATCGAAATATTCAAAGTGAACTCGATCGATTAAATATGAATTGGTTGATTTGCTTCGTTTTTGTGAAGATAATAAAATATTATAATATCATCATATATATATATATATAATATATGCATTATGCACCGTATTAAACTTTCGAAAGTTTCGTTCGGATTTTGCTACATTTAAGTAAAAAAAGTGCAATTACCTCAAGTGTGTGGATACAAATCTAGGTCAATTCTTAATGAAGTTCGCATAACTATTGCGGGGAAATACCTCAAGGAGTATCCAACGAGCTTAATTTGAGCACTCCCAGCTGTCAAATTCCAAAACAAGGGACGTCGCCGGCACACCTACGCTCAATTTTTTTTTGTAAGGAAAATTTATGAAGCCCCTTGTATTCAATTTTTAAATCTTAGGTATGAAAATTAAAAATTTTAAAAATTTTAAATTACATAATATCTAATCGTTTCGCATTATTTCATAAATATTTGAATTTTAAATAATTAAAAAAAATGGTGACTGTATTTTTGATTTTTTATTTCAACTTTTATAAATAATAATGAATAACATTCGATAACATTCAATACGAATGAGGAGAATAAAGTGATGTTTTCCATGAAATTCTTAAACAATTGAAATAGACAATTTTTTTCGCGTAGAAGTGTTTTGTAAAAAAATATAATAATTATAATTTCTAAATCAGTATAGTATTTCTATTTTCTATACTATATATTTATTACACTTATTGAAGTAAAACATCTTTCTTGAATTGTGGGTGGAAAAAAAATTGTAACAAAAAATGAAACGACATCTTTGATGCTAAGGTTCTTGGAAACTCGTTGGAAAAAGTGCGTAACTTTCAAATGTTTACAATCAACATTAAGCAGGACGGTGGCAAATGCGTTGAAAACATAATTTATGATTAATTTTTTTGGTTTTCTAATTTGTTTGTAATAAAACAATTTCTGTAGTATATTTTATCACACGCGTGTTAACATTCGTAGAAAATGCATATCCAAGCGTGAATACTCGATAGAAATAATTATAAGTAATTGGACATTTTTTTATATACAAATAAGCCGCATTCAGAATACGACCATCACGAATTTTTAAATTAAACAAAAAATAAATTATTCACGAGGACAGGCTGCACGCGCTGAAACATCTCGTGCATACATATACATATGATATATATATATATATTATGTACACGTATGTATTTATAATAACAAGCATGCATATATCATACATACATGTATGTACATCGTAATGAGCAGAGTTTGACGCGGAAGAATCTAATTAAAAGGCGCTCGGACCCGTAACGGTTGCACATAATATACGTATACTAGTTTTACGCGTGCGATACTTATATGGCTATATACACACCCACACCCACACACACACACTCATTATTACCATCAAGTCGCAAGCGCACACCGCTAAAGCTCGTGGATAAGTCTACAGGGTGTGTTCTGAAAGTTATTACATATTTAAATGTAATTTAAGAGTATAAAGCGGTGAAATACACCCCGTACACGCACACACGACAAATTTTGTGTGCGTGCGCGCGCGTGTTTAAATACTCTCTGCACCTCTGCAATGCAGAGATCGTTGTCGGCCGCGGAGATATAGCCACGAGTGTGTTTGTGAGCGTAAGGGAAATTAGTTTTTATTATATTATTATACTCACATACGCACCGCCTCGTTACCACAGTGAAACGAATTGGAATTCGTCGTCGTCGTCGTCATCGTCCAGTGTATACGTTATATATATAATTATTATTAAATATATAACAAACATATACGCCATTGTTCAGCCAGTCGGCGATACAAGCAGTAGAGGTGACTTAAAAAAAAAAAAAGTATAAATATTATACATTTTAAACGTAATATAGGTACCTACGTATTTGCATGCAATTTTTCCGACGGACGACCATCTGAAGCGGACGCAGCCACAGTGGCGAGATAGGTCGACTCGCCCCAAGTCTTCAACTCATTTATTATAACAGCCTGAAAAGAAAATCTTCGGTATAGGCAAAATACACAATAATATTATGCACTTGCAGCTTGCAGAAGGACGAACGCGTTTATATTATTAACTTACGCTACGTACTTCATGTTACCATAGTCGTACTCGAAATACTTACTTATATACAAGTAGTCGGACACTATAATGTTTAGATATGATGCACGGGGCGCACTCGGGTTGCGTATCTGGATCCTGATCCGTAAAATAATTAAGCCCTACTGCAGGCCACAATCAACTTGAAATAAAATTTACACGAATTACTACGTCCCTAATCGAATTTTTTTATGGGTCTTAAATCTAACAGGATATATGTATATTGTTTTTAGTCTTCTCAAATTTTAATTTACGATTAAGAACAATAATATGTAAGCAATATCTATTTCAGATATTTTATATTTTTAAAATGTACCGATTGAATTTTGGCATAATTAATAGCGTATGTCTATGTAGCTTATACTGACCCAACGATAGAAACAATTTAGAGATGATATTACTAGATTAATAATAAGAATAGTAGCCTTCTATAAATCTTTTTGGAATAAATAAGTTAATTAAAGATTAATCTGAAAATAACAACGAACGAGTGTAGGTAATATAAAAATATTATATCACTATAAGAAATACAACATAATATTGCGTTTCAGAAATACTATGTACTATTGAGTGACCATATTTTTGTTTAAATTAATTAAATTAATATTTATTACAATAAATTGTGTTCATAACTATCCGATATTATAGCTTAGAAAACTATTATTTCTTTTAAATATTGAAATAATTCTAACCTATATGTATGCGGCATGTGAATACGATATTTTTATATATCAATTATAATTGAAAAAAACTATACTCATCATCATGAAAGACTACTGGTATGCAGTAAGCACACATGCACGCATACCATGCTACACACTTCACCACTACAGTAAATACAACTACACTCGAACAATGAACGAGCAACGGGTAGAAACGTTTCTTATTTTTTGTCTTACAGCCTTATACAACAACTATGAGTCTCGAAAATATCCACACCAGATGACCGGAACTCACGTCGCGCCAAAGGTCACCCCGGACCGCGCAGGGATTCTCTCTCCTTCAGCCATCTCTTTTGATATAGCATTAACGCACATCATCTTCATCGTCGTCTCGTACCTATGTAATATACCTACTATAATACTGAACGTGTCATTCACAAAAATGTTGGCGACATAACGAATTGTCGTCTCACGCATTATTATATAATAATATATTATGTAATATATAATATGGAACGTCATTATTCGTGGGGTCGGACGATGGACGAAGCCGGAGAAAAAAATAAGGGCAAAAAAAGGAAACGAACCTAAATGATAATAATAACAATAATATACGGTCGTCTATACACGCCGAACGTAACGTCGTCTTCTCGTCGCTGCAGGTACGCATTATTCCATAATAATACAACATAAAAGGGAAAATGACCCAACAGTGAAACTTAACGTTGCGTTATCATATTATATATTATATGTTTTATCGCATTGTATTCATTATGTGTTTGTGTTGAACGATTCGATAGGATATTGCGTGAAAATGATGAACTGTGTCCGGCGCACACGAAAACTAAGGAGACGGTATCCCGCCAACGCCATGTCCAATATTCGCATCATCAATACTTATAAGTTATAATACTATTATATACGTCATAGGATATAATAATAACGCAACATATTGTACTCGGCCTTTTATTATTGATATTTGCGTACACTACAACTGCAGTGTGAAGATTATCCATCAATACGGCTCCATTCAGTATTGCGTGTGTTAGGACTTAGGTTAGGTAATATGCAACAATGCGGCACAGGACGTGGCCTTGACCTGATGTAATGTATTATTATATGTTGTAGGTACATATTTGTTGCAAAGTTATTTTAGGAGAAAAAAATTAAACCAAACTATTGTATACAAGTATAATATAATATATATTATATTATTTAGGATTTATCGAACATTCGATTATTCGATTCATATTATTATTATTATATAATATCGCGTTGCGATTTCGTTCGAATTATAATACATATATATATATTATACGCATTAGTTTTATTTTCTTATGTTTATTACTCTATACGCTCTCGAATGTGACATATTATATTATACTATCGCGTATAGAATACGTGTAAATACATTTTTAGAACAATAACGAAAAAAGTTATATTATATACCAGTCTGACTGGTTTAGTAGCAAAACATACAAATAATTAAAATAATATAACGTAACAAGTAATAATTAATAAACATAAGGTACATTCTTAATGTCAATCGTAGCTATGTACATATAATATTATATGGTTTGTGTAATACGCGTCATCTACCTACTACAAGTACCTGTACAGTACTTATGACATCATTTTGAAGTCGTCAGATATAGACGACATTATTACGAGTATCGAGGAATATTATAATATTATATAGGTATTGTAAAAAAGGACACGTAATCTATACCTACATCATTACGGCATGATAATATACATTTCATACGTCCATAGGTATTGCAAATGCTCTTACTACGTTCTCTATTTGAGACATATAATTTTACTTTTACATATACATTTAAATCGTGATACGGATGATGCACTCGCGTCTCGTCCAATCCGGTTGTTGTGGTGCCAGCGGTCCTTTAATTGCAATGTGCAAACCATTAGGAGTTCCGTGAGTGATATACATGAATAAGATATTATTTTATATACCTTTTGTTAATTTAAGCATAATTTATTGGTATATATAATATTATTATGTTTTAAATTTTATACATGGAGTGATAAATCATTTTATTGTTTTTTTTTCTCATAATATTACTTACTAAACGTCCGTTTAGTCACTAGACTCCAGTGGGACACTCAATGTTATTTGCTTCATAAGTCGAAGTGTGAGGAAGACGCTGTCCATGTACTTGTCTGCTACCTTGCATACCTAATTTTAAATAACTATTATGTACCTTTAAATATACATTTTTAGAGAAATATAATTTATAATTAATATAAATATTAGTTTATATATATATATATTTATAGGGTATAAAGATCTTATAACTCTATATTTATTATGTGGAAATTATAGTTTGAATGTGTATACAAATATTACAAATATGTTCTGTTACAGACTGTACCTATAAATAATGTTGTACAACCAACTTGCTTAATAATACTAACATACATTTGTGTATCAATTGTTTTCTAATTCACATTTATCTCCTAAATAATTTATCGTTTTTAATATCTAAAATTATTTTATTTGCTAATAGAAAATGTATTTTACGTTCAATTTAATATTTATTCAACAGTTATGACATTTTGTTCGCTATTAAATTTAGCCTTAATTTCTTCTCACCCTATTCGATTTACAGAGTAAACAGAGTTGATGATTCGATTTCATTTTTTTCTTTAAACAAACAGATATCGTTTTTTACGATTTTTTTCCAAAAGCAAAACAGTCTTTTAAATGGATAGCATTTAAGGACCTAAAATGCTACAATTAACAAAAACCACATTGTTCGATTAAGTTTGTGTTAAATAAATATTAATATACTTCACTATTACATCGTCTTATACTGATCTAGTTTAGACAGCTCTAAATAATATATATTAGAGTATAAACAATTAAAGTTCAGGTCTCAAATTAAAGATTGTTATATTTTTCAATGCATAACAAAACATGAATTCATTTTTTTCTAGTAAATCTAATTCGGATCGATATAATGCTATTTAACTATAATCTATATTATATATTTTAGTTTTCTATGTTTGGAGTAAATTTCCATAAATCAAATACGAAAAAATTCAATTTTTACAAAAGATATCGACTCTGGTAATATAACAAATACATCACGACGATTCAAAATATATTATTATTTATTATATTCGTATCCATCCACGTCATAAACTTAAAACAGAGAACTGTAATGCACGGTGGAGTTAGATGCTTGTGGGTAAAATATTTCACAAACTTGTTCGCATATCCATGTAAATCAATTTATTAAAAACCTGTCAAATACACATATTATTCAATGTGTTTCCCCTCTATATAAAGACAACGATAACGTAACTGGTGTCGCGATCTCTGTTATAAATTATGTAAATTTAAACATTTTACTATATAAACGAACGAACGAAAACGTTATAACTTTCTTAGAACTAAAAACAGCAGATATACGTAGAATATATGAAAAATTAAAAAATTGGTCTTTTTCACAAAAATTGGGGTTAAAGGGACGCAACATCCACAAAAATAAGTGTTGTCTCCATCATTCAAACTTTCAACATTAAATTATAGAGAATTGGCATCTAGCAGAACCAAGTAAGTAAGTGTGTTGAAGGCTTAATATTAAAGTGAATTGACCTATTTTAAAACTTAGACGTTAGAACAGGTATCTGTGTTAGTATTTTGTTTCTTACGATGTTTCAATTTCTAAATGAGTTTCGTCTTACGAGTAATGGGTATGTAAAATACTATGCTACTATACAGTATAAAAATGCTTATAATAACAATGCGTTATTTTATCTTTGCTCTTTTTTCAACTCGTCAAGTGCAAGATCTATGATCTTATTTTAGATTCTAAGCGAAGCGATGAATGTATTGATTTTATAATGATGAGTGTTTTTTTTTTTTTTGTGTGTGTCTGTCATCACCTTTTAGGACAGTAAAAGTGCTTGGATTTTATTCAACAGAAACTTTTTTGAGTTTGCCTACCTTTATCAAAAAAAAAATGTCTACAAGAAAGTCAAATTTTTTTATGAGCGTTTGAAATTAATATTTTTACAACATTTGATATTCATTCGATATTCATGTAACGATTTTCTTATTTTGTTGTAATTAAAAAAACGTATGACTGTAGATACTTGAAAATTTCACTGAATGTTTGTATTAGCATTTTCTATACACGATATAATTTTTAAAATAATTTGTTTCTTTTTGAGTTGTTTACGGACATTGTCAGTTTTCAATTTTTTTAGTTTTTTTTTCTATAAATATCAATACAATTTTATTTGTTGCGTAAAAAAGCGTGAAAATTTAATATTAGGCTCCTGATATATCGATCTAATAGCAGTTGAAAAATATTAAAAATACATAGGCACAATTTTTTTTTATAAGCATTTAAAGTTCAAATTTTGACAACATTTATCAAATTTATAATTTAATAATTATTTTGTAGTTAAAAATTTATAAAATGTTCAACTTTTATAGCTAAGGATTGAAAATTGAAAACAAGGCTCCACGTAAATAGGTTATATATAAATTACTTTATTCACAATAATATCATCAATTAATATACTTGGTAATATCATAGGCTGACTGACCGTTTTCGCTCAGAATCGTTTTTCTTATACAATGATATTATATCATTGAATTCAAATTTAACACCATCCAGTACAGTGACCCACTTGTAACCTACTGTACAGCAGAGCTACATCCACTTACCCACCTTTTTTCTTTTTATATTCTTAGAAGAAGTGTGTTTTTTAGATATGAATTTCAATCGAGGACGTAACATCTGCGAACTGCATCCGTCTTACAAACGTATAACATGCTGCAAGTTTGGATTCAGCAGAATCATACATACATATCATATAAAATAAACATATATTGTATACTATATAAATTAAGATCGATTGGAAATTAAAATATCATAAAAACTGTTGTACAAAGTACAAACACAAATAATGTTCTGAATTTTGAAAATATCCACTCCAATATTAAAGCTAACCTAAAATTGTTTCTGCTGAATGCAAATTTATTATGTTGTCACTTGTCACTTTTTAACACCCTTGTAACAAAGCAAATTTACGTCCCTGATTCTTATATCAATTTATTGATAGTTCATATTAGAGCAAATTTACTTATTATCGAATTTATAGAGAAGAATATAAACATAGGCTATTGTGCTCGAGCAAAGAGTTTTTATTTCATATTTTTTATTTTAAAACTAGTTATAAGAGTTAAAAAAATAAGCCATTTATATAATAATAACTCATTATTAAAATATGAAAACAACTCTTTTCTCTGTACGGTTTATATTCTCCTCTACTAGTTCGAATTTAAAATTAGATACTTCAAAATTTTCAAAATAATCATCCACTAAATAAATTACAGTAAAAAAGAGGTTTGTCATTTGAAAAACAGCAGTTTGAATCACTGCAGGACCTTTTCAGTACTACAAAAATCTTAAGAATTGAAAAATGGCCTTTAAGAATATTTAAACATTTTAAAAACCATAATTTGAATAAATACATGCATGATTGGTGAACCACTCTGTAATCTGTATATATAATACAATTAATATAGGTGCATATAAATTTTAAACCTACTATATAAATGATAATAATATGTTAATTATTTAAAATTTTAACAATTTTGCTAAATATAAACTAAATATTTAATATTAAATATAATACAAACTGAATATCTTTTCATACTTAACAGGATATTTCATATTTTTACCCATCTAGTGTAAGCTTATATTAAACTGTGATTTTTGATAGTGTAGGTATAGAATAATTATCAACAAAACAGGACTATATAAAATGTATGCACCTATACTATAGTCTATAATAATATAGTATTATAGTATTTTATTTTCATGGTACTTTAAACACAATATTTTATAATAATTGACATTGGATAACGCATAAATTATCTTTACTAGGTACTTGTTTTTATGATTGTAATAATATAAAATTTAAAACGTTAAGTTTCAAAAGTAAAAAAAATAATTTTAATATTTCATTATTTACTACTTTTGCACACTGATATCATACATATTATATTATAATACCTAAGACGTCAACCTCTGACGTCATTTATTTACGTGGTGTCATGATGTTACCCTCATTTTTGAAGTTATTATAATTTTAGTTAATAAAAACTAATTTTATACGTATTCATATTCAAATAACTTAACAACGAGGGGCATATATTATAATAAAATGCATACACACACGTTTATATATATACTCGTATATAATAAGTCAATTTTTATCATCGTAGTTTAAAAAAAAAGTATAGTATTATTATACACACACTGCAGGTTACACAGTATTATAATATCTTCACGTAAAAGATGAGTGTCTATCATTTGTTACTTTACCAAAATACACCTAATTGCACAGTCCACAATACTAATTTAATATGTACTACGTATCGGTGAAGACTTAGGTTCCGATTTAAAATTTCTTTTTAAATCTTTATAATTTTTATTGCAATTCAAAAATGTAATTATTTTATTGTTTTTCGTAAAACATTTCAACATATGTTTGTGTTTTGATTTAATCGAAGTGTGCGTACATATATATATACATAATATATTGGTAACTCGGTGACAAGGACGTCGATGGTTTCCTGTCGGTCTTGCGGTGTGTGTACAATATAGACGTATAGTATACACACACACGCGCACGCGTTATGTTATTACGATTTGCGGTAATATGTCATCAGGCTTAGTGTACGGTTACAAGAAGAAAATATATATTATTATAATATATAAGTGCAAATATGAATGCAACGTCTTATACCTTTTGCAGCAGCGTTCGGTTGTCGTGCGAACTGGTCTACGACGACGACGTGTATTATAATATGTCATACATATAAATGTATAATGTGCACTGCGTTATATGAATTTAACTGAAAATTTTCAGATGTTAATGTGCATACGAGTTGTCGTCAAGACCGGTTCAATGACATGCCATTGCCGCGTAAACATATTATATTATGTATATATACTGTCCATATAGCCGGGGTTAGTATAAACGTCGACTATAATAAATCAGCAAGAGCAGCGCGTTAAATTTTATCGATCCGGTCCATATTTTACGATAGGTACTATATAATATAATATTATTATCATTGCGCGTATATATATATATTTATTATAATATCTACGTACGCATACAGCGGAGTCAGTTTCTCCGACGACGACATCGCTGGTTGTTCGGGACCACCACGATCTACGGGTTTTGGGGGTATCATAAGGTTGCGTATACATAAGACAAAACGTGTCATTGATCCTGAGCGATAAAATATATAAGTAGTCCAAATTATTACAACGTTAAACATAAAGTACCTATAAAAATAGTGTATTGTAAAATGATTATGCGATGTATGCAGTATACTAACGCGCGAGTGAAGATGTTGGTGTATAAGTAAAAATTGGATGTGAGTATGAAGCTTGGAGGGTGGTTGACTCCGGTCGTTCCGTGAAACTCCCAGTTCCTTATCTTGTCTACCTACCATCACCCGACCTTTTAAATGTTTGTTATAATAAATGATACCAAGGCCGTATCTGAGGGGTGTCTTCATTATGTCTTATTTTTAAACAAATATCAAAACATAAATTCAATAAAATTACAATACACCTGTTTTGGACTCCCCTCCCACGAAAAAAATGTCTATACATTTGTGCTTAATACTTATAGTACAATACGCGATGTACAGAAAATAAAAGGTGGACAATTATGTGAAACGTGAATTCACGATACGCGATCAGCTCTGATACGGAGAGGGACTTAACGATAGCAATTATACGGACGCCGTATGGTAGGAAGGAATGTCAACACTCTCGAAAATCTATATGAATGGATTTTAACTTTCGTACCGTATAATTTATTTGATATATTACGATTTTAAAAACCGTACTGCTACTGTTTTGCAGACGGGTTTCGGTTATGAGTAAAAAACAACGTACTCACATCACCACGACCCCATCCACGCAATTTAATTTTCTTCGAGAGACCGGTAAAGTCCTAACCCAACGACTAACCAGCCAACCAACCCGACCTGCAAGTAATATACACTGTACAAAGAAGTATACATAACACAGTATACACTCACACATTTATGTGTACATTATATAATAAGTAACAACGATACACAGATTGTGGCGTCAGGGCAGGGGATGGCTGCAAGCGCGGGAATGACGTTTCCGAAATACTTTATAGTTTATTCGGAAGTCAACCTTAAAAGCACACAATATATACAATACCAGGCAAGCGCACTACACATATTATACACTGATCGAGACTCGATTCCGGGACAGACAAATTATTGACACAGCGGGCGCCGCATCGGTCGCTGTATACACGTATTATACATATATATATATATATATATATAAGTTTATATTATTTTAACAATGATAACAATAATAGTAATAACGTTATGATCGGTAATTTACGGGAGAACACGCGATTCGCCGACGATGAATTTTCGGGAGAGCGCGTGCCTGCAATACACACAAACATACATATGAATAATGTATAATGTATTTACTTGTATAATTGAATAACGTATGTGTCGTCTGTAACGGCGCAAAGTCATCGTTCGAGGATTTTTTTTAAAATTATTAATTCAAAGACAAATTTAAATCAAATTCAAATCTGTATTTTATTGTTTTTAAAATAACATATATAGATGAGATGACTCATACGTATACTTAATAACTAACGTACCTACATAGAACACACGAGAATGGAAGCCATCCTGCCATGATTAGTACCCTTCAGATTTCAGAATAAAATCTGTTAATTTAATCACTATTTTAGGAGGTCACAGCACCAGTCTTTTGAAGCGGCGTAGGTTGTCAGTAATAGTGCGCGATGAAAATCGAGGGAGATGGAATTCAACAGTCAGCAACTGGTGGGCCGAGGAAGGCAGAAAAATGGACCGCCAACATAATATTCTTTAATGTTTTTGTCTTCATATAACTATTATAAATATATAAAGATTTTTTCTCTGTATTTTGCTTATTTATTATTTTAATCATTCGGACTCCAAAAGAAATTGCTTGCCGACCCCTGTTATAGATGGTTAGGACGGCATTGGTGTTTGTAGTGAAACCTATCGTAACATATTTTTGTTAGTCGGTCCACTATTTTTGTTTCTAAGTCTTTGAGTAGAGATTCGTCGGTCACGTGGTTACCTGCAGGGGGCTGTGAGGCTATATTAAGCGAATTGATGGACTGAAAGGCTTGGATGGTGCGCGGGTTTGAGAAATTTTGGCGCATCCCGTGATGATTTTTAAACGCATCCTCTCGTGGTCGGCAGCCAAAGACATTTATATACGTTATTATTACTTATTATTGGACATTATATTATATTATATGTCTTGTATTGTGTATGTGTGCGAGTGTGTGTGTGACGGCAGTGGCTGCGAGCCCGGAGATAACGGAGGACGATTAAATATATATAGACACGAGTCATAATGTGATATAGGGCCGACCAGCCGACATCGTTGCCTCCGCTGCAGCCCGTTTGATTTGTCGCCTTTCGATGGATTGCGCGTCCGTCCGTCGTAAAGTGTAATATATATATAATATACAATAAATTATATACTATATGCCCGGAATAATGGTGCGGTCGAATCGACGCCATCGTGGTCTGAAAACATCGGTCGCGCGACGTCTCAAAGTTAAAAACTCTTGTACACAATATATATATACATATTATATATAACATGTGTATGTGTGTGTCTATGTGAAATAAAAAATGGTAATAAATGTCGGAGAGATAGATTTTCGGCCTTGGGGCCCACGTTTATTTATTGCTGACCGTCCGACGACTCCCGTGCACAGGGTGGATCGAAAATCCCGTGCCGTCGTCTTCGCATGCCACCCACCCACCCCCTCAACAATAGCTGTCGATTCATATCACACACACACACACATATATATAAGTGTATATTATTCCGTCTATTGTATTTGTACAATAATAATACACGCGGCGCTGCAGTGCGTCCCAAACTCAGAATTTTAAATTCAATACAAAAACACATATTATTATAAGAGTTGACCACCGAAGAATACAATATAATAATGTAATATATTATACCGTTATTCGTTTCGAGGTCACACTTTTCGTAATAATTATATAAAGCTGCACTATTAATGAATTCGTATAGTTACAAACCGTCACACCATACCTATGTATACATTGTAATGCACTTAAAAATATGTATAACGTAGTACTGTAGTAAAAAAGCGATTTTCGGCTAGCGTGTTCACAATAATAAAAAACCATTTCGTATTATATTATATTTACAATATCACATTATTATATATTAGTACAGTCAAACGTCCTTTTTATCGGCAAAATTAATCAACGTCGTGTATAAACGTGTTTTTTAATATATATATATTATTATACGCACAAAAATCTCGTCTCGTCTCGTCGCACCCTGTACGCGCACGCATACACGGGCACACGTCGTCGTCGTCGACGTCGTGTATAATAGTAGTCGGTCGTAAAGGTATTATCTCGGTAAAATTTCGGGCGTACTTTATCGCCGCGTCCATCGTTATGTACGGGATTCATGCGTCGGCCGCAACGGATTTATCGTTCTTTTGTTTGCGGGGTACCTATGTACATATTACACACAATATATACCTACACAGGTAACGTCGGGAATTCGGCGATATTTTTCACGAAATCGATCGTAATTCAGGTTACCGGCCGGCCGGTGTCACTGCGCGATTTCAATGCCGACGACGATATTTTATGTACACATATGCGATATGCGTATCTATACAATAATATAATAAATATATACCGGACAACATATTTTATTTTTTGTCGCTCCGGCACTGAACAACCCTCGCCGCGATGCTGCGGCGATCGTATTATCTGCTGCACTTGTAATATATAATATTTTACTCGGTGTTGTAAGTGCCCGAGTTATACACGTCATTGCTGTTGCAGCAGTCGTACTTCATCACTCACCATACATTCATACCACCATAGTCAGTGGTGGAAATCATATTTTTTTTTTTTGCGTAAACCTAGACATTTACCCCTTAGCCCTTGCCCTCCTCGCCGCCATTATAATCATCTAAGATTCCAAACAGACGTATATCTATTGCTTTATGAGTTAATCATACAATAATATTGTATTGCTATTATAATTGTATGAGTGAAGGTAATATTATAACCGCTCCAACAGCTACTATATGATCTACCATATTATAGTGGCATAATATACTAACATATTATAGTAGGTACTACCAGATTATTATTGTTGTTTTTGTTTTAAAGGGAAGACTGGCAAGTCAGTCACAGATGTCAAGTCGCAATGTCGTTCGTCGAATGATATTCTGCACGTATAATACATATATATTGCGGAGGAGAACAATCATAGTTGGCGTATCAAATTTTTCCCCGTTGCTGCACTCAGTTTTACGTAAAGGTATGTGTGAATAGTCTATGCCCCGTCTCCTAAACACTGCACGCTATTCACCACTAGCAATAATACCGTACACAATAACAACCACCCGTGGTTCGCATGTATACTTACACGACCGTGATACGCAGCTAGTAAACAGTGTAGGACAGTGCGCGATGGTCTAACCTAACTCGTGCGCACGTGTAAAGGGCGTTTCGATCGATCTCGATTTATTGCGTCCGTTTACAGTAGGAACGCATACGACAATATACGACGTGTATAGCTACTACAGTTCTTATTATTCCTATTATTCCTATTATTTATATTACATACTGTGTAGAAAGTTTGGTAGCCATCATCGATACCTGTGTAGTACACCCTGCATAGGGTATATCATATATTATTGAGTATGAATGTAAACATTTCCAACAGTTAAGAATACATTTTTAGTGCAATATTGAGTATAATATTATACCGTTGTGTCATACGTACACCTACATACTCGTATAATATATCATGCTCTAATAATTAGACGGTTATAACGTTATTTAATAATAATATAAATATCATTAACTTAAAAAGATAAATATTAATATTATTTATCACTTTTATAATTACGGGCACGTGCCCTTTTAGCAAGGTGAAGTATAAATTGTAACGAATACGAGGATTCTCGGAATAACCACAATATAATATAGGCCACACATTCGGTCTCCGTGGACTCTGCAATTTAGGTATATTACCTATGTATAAAGGACTATAGGTACTATTCCACCATCACCGTGACACCGTGTCCCACGTAAACCGTGTTGTTACTTGCTTACATATTATTATCATACCTAATAATAACCAAATAGTTGAAAACATTCAAATACGTACGTCATCGTGTGGCTACTGGTTAGGTGGTAATAGGTAGTTATAACAAAATAAGTTAATACTTAATAATGAATAATGTCTATTAATTGACTAGGTATAGTAAAATCGTTTTACCTAAACAATATTATTCACATTTCTGAATAACAAGAACATTTTGAACGCAATCTCACGAAACTACACGGTGTTGTACCCCATAAGCCATAACCTATAGTACCTTAAAAATAATAGTAGCAAAAGCATAAATATGTACGTCAGTGGTCACTATAGAGTAGGTATTGATTGTGAATTTATCGGTCTAACCTAAACTCTAAAATATGTAGAGCATATTATTATATTTATATACTTAATCGTTTTGAGAACTTCTATTCGATTGGGAACAATTGACAATAATTATTATACCTGAATATTGTAGAAGTAGCACGCAATAATATTGTCCAGTACGATAATCGTGATTACTGTTGTTACGAGTGTATATATGCAAGTTTAATCGACTCGTGCACGCTGTTGCGGTTACAGTCATATTATTAAAGTGAACACGACGCGATCCTCGACACAAAATCAGGGTTTCCAAACCTCGTGCACGTATCTATAGTTAGCTGGTCAGTGGTCTGTATATATACCTACACGCGGGCGTCGACGCGTTGTCCGCTCAAAAATGTGTAATTACACTCTAATTTTCACCGGTGAACGCGACAAAGCCGTACAGCGGACGGGGCGAAGGAACCCGTAAATCACGAGGGCGTGAACCCGACAAATTTTCCGCGGCGCCTAGCTTGGACGCGGTTTTAATCTATATAATATAATACACATTATACCTACCTACGTATACAAACCTACACTGCCGAGTATCGTTATAACTTATAACGTCTATATATAATACGCGTATATATTATTGTACTTGGTGCCGGATTAACTGTTAAATAAAACGAGCACGTGTTTAGGGTGGTATCAACCAAAAGGGAACCCCACAACAATTTTGAAATTAACTAAATTTAAATTTGTATATCCCTCCTCTCCTTTGGCTTATTTTTTTCGTATAAATTGTTTAATTATCTGATCAAGCAATGAAAGCAATATTTACAGCTATAATAACGCGATCCGAGAATAGTAAAAATTCATATCCCCTCTCAAAACATCTGAGCAAAGCGTGTACATTATTATACAGGTACACTTAGCTATAGAATAATATAATATATTGGATGTTTTTATTCATTGTGATTGGTATTTAATATATTTTTATAATACGTTTTGATTGGCAAACAAAACTATGCACATATTACATAAGGCTTGCGAGTAAATAAAAAAAAAATTTATGTATTTTTAATTATAAAATAATTAGGACATTTTCGTGATTTGATAAATGTCGAAAAATGTTAACTTAGTAGTTTAAACACTAATAAAAAAAATGGTGAGTATTTATTTTCGTTTATTTTCAATTCTAGTAAGAACAATTTTTGGAAACCTTGTATAACTGCATTTTTAAGATATTATAATAACAAACAAAAATTGTATTATGTATATATGTTAAAAAAATAACTTGTTGACCAGATTATTTTTTAAAATACAAGAAAATTCTTCGCTCGTCATAATTTCATACCAACAGGGAGCAGCCCACTGATGCTCCCCCGCTCCTCATAGATACTACACTAGACGTATAACATTTTGACGATACAAAAATTAGTAAAATTAATAAATAAATGTTTTTCACGTGACGTTTATAAGTTTATAATACATCAGACATATTCCATTCGTAATTCATATTATTATTCATATTAGGACGAACAACCGTGTGCGATCCTCGGCGGTGGCTTTTTGTATGATAATTCGACGTCCGAACCTCCCACGTCAAAATAATATTGCACGTCCCTATATATTATTGTAATTTATATAATAGGACTTATTCTGTTTGTGTTTACCACAGTGAAACAAGTTTTTATATTGACGATAAGTGTAAGCACACATGCCGTTTAACTGTTTAAGAAGATATTATTAGTATCGGTTGGTCTCGTACGTGGTTCGAGGAAATGCAAATTTATACCGTACGTCATTTATTAGATACATTTTTCGTGTTATCGAATAATAAAGGTAATATTTCGCATCTCTAAAGCCGGGTTCACACTACACCGTGTCGTGTAAAATAATCACGGTTACCACAGTTACCAAACGATACCGCATAGTGGTTGGACCAATCAGAGCACGGCAACATTTCACGACACGACACGACACGACACGGCGCGGCGTGAACCCAGTTTAACAAACGGAGGAATCTATTGAAACTCAATATTGTTTAATTCTATGTAAACTTACCGCGGTAAATCCGCCTCGAATGAGTTAAGTGTTCGCGTTTCAATATTAATATAATATAATATGATTCTGTATATATATCTACACGTACTAATGAGAAGGCATTAACCAAATTTGAAATATTTGAACAAACACCTTGTATTACCTATAGTACAACCTATCATAATATCGTAATGTAAAAAATATGAAAACTTTTTTTTAAAACCTGAAAGTAAACTATAGTACCATTTAGACGTTATTTATTTCTTGCGCCTCAGTTTATACTGCTAGCTACAGCAATCGCGTCCTCCACACAACTATATATTAAAACAAAATACGAATCAGTTATAATATTTATTTTACAACCGTTTACTTTGTACATTGTATTTAATATTTATCATGAATCATGATGTATAAAATATTACATGAATTCGTACCCACAATATTTTTATTTATATAAATTAATTTTTTATACGCGCAGTCAAACAACTATCTTACAAAATGAGAATTGTCAACGACAGCATAAGAATTATTATTTTGCGATCTCTTGTGCTATACATCAGTGTGTTATGTGTATCGTATATATATATATGTGATTTAATAGCAACTATTAGGTAATTTAATCATGTGCGCTTATGATGAACGACGATTTCAAACGGTCGGAACGCTAATTGAGAAGTTATGGTATATACATATAAGTGTTTGTATGTATACCGTTAACAGGGAATTTAATCGTTTGACGAGGAAGTTTTTGATGACTGATGTAAATTGCTGTGTCGCCAAAACATTTTCAATTCGCTTAATTACCAATCAATATTGTCTATCATAAAAATTCCGTTTTGCAGCTTTAAATTAATTGCGCAATTATTCAAATGTTGCAGTTGGTCGTTTAGTGATCATATAAGATCTTCAGCGTTCTGAACAGGTTTAAAATGGTCAATATCAAAATGTCTTATTGTGAATGTCGATATCCTGTATTTTTAATACCGTGCAATTGCTATCACTGTTATACAAATTTCGTTAGAATGGAATATTATATAGTATATATGTTACCGGAAATATTGACATTTAGGAAATGATGACAATTCCTAGTAAATGTTGACAATTCCTAAAATCGGAAGGAAATGATATCATCGCTTAGTATATGTTATCATTTTCTAACGATAGTAGGCAAAGATGCCACATTTTTTAGATTTATTACTACTTTTATTAAAAATAATTATTAATTAATCTACTATCACCTTAATAAATAATCAATAAATAAACAAGTATTTTTTTAACGTTTTAATTCATATAATTTAAGCTTTTTAAAATTTTTTTATGATTGCTACATAGTTACTCATTTTTATTTTCACATGGCAAACTTCCATGACATTTAGAATTACAATTATAATATATAGTTTTATTTAATTAATTTCTAATAATTATAATTTGTATCGAAACAATATTTATCAATTTTTACAGTAAAATATACATTTTTAATACCATTCCGGGACTAGTGATAACATTGCCTAATTAACTACGGAAATGATGACAATTCCTAGGTGGTGATATCATTTCCTTCCGCTTTTAGGAATTATCAACATTTACTAGGAATTGACGTCATTTCTTAAATTGTCAACATTTCCGGTAACATATACATATGATTAATGATTGTTATCTACGTCTTAAAAGTTACACAATATATTTTAATTTTCTAAAATACTATATCGACCTATACGCTAATATTGCCTAGTACCTATAATATATATCCGAAAAATATCGCAATCATGTCTGATATTATTACGCTTCACCAGTGTATTCAAATTGTGGTATTCATTATAATACGTTTATTTATATTCACATTCAAAGATGTTGATTATAAATTATGCTAAATAATATTGAAAGATTATATGATTTATACACAATATATTAATATATTAGAATTATATTATGTGGTAAAACCGGTTTCATCGATTTTCGTCTACCGTTTTTTGGGAGGCGAAAAACATATAATTTCTGTTTATTCCATATATAGAAGCGAAAAACTCAAAGTACGAACCACCACTAAATAAATATATATTATATAATATATAAGTTCACCAGAAGCGACTCGACTGTGTGATAATATTGCTAGTGTCTTCGTTCCTACGCAAAAAGTTACCTACACATACACACACACAAGTCAGATGGTAGATAAAAACATGAGAATACAGTTAGTATAGACCTTTGCGAGAAATTCGTAGTTAAACTTATTTGATCATCCCGCTGGCAAAATCTCGGTGGCGTTAAAACAAAAGGGGTTTTGGACCGCGCGTGGATGATGAGATAAAATCGCATTTGGCGTGCGATAAATCTGTATTATTCGACCGCAAATTCTAGACGGAGACAGAGAGAGTGAGAAAGAACGAAGAGAAGAATCGCGTCCGAACTGGCTAGCTGGCCGAACGAGTTAATCCGCGAGGTGCTTTGAAGTGTCCGACGTCGGGAATCCGCAAAACTTCACCCGGCTCGCGCGCGGCGTCGCGTCCCCGAGAAAAGTCGACCCCAATAAATAATTCTGGCGCGGAGACGCAACCTCCCCCTCGGCCACGCCACCCTGTATACACTCCTTGACCCTAGTAGTCGTCGTCGTCGTTGTCTTATTTGCGTCATCCGACAGCCGTATATTATATAATACACGCATAATATACGCCACAGTAGCCACTTCTATACCTGGACAACCCTTCGAGGATGACTCGGGGTGCCATATTATATACAATGTTTACTGCAGAAGCGCGCCAGTGCTATATGTTAGCATATATATTTTATCGGCTGCGGTTGTAACTTGTAATCGGAGTGTCGGTGTGCATTTATACAATATAATAATAATAATAATAACAATAATAATATATATAGATAAAACGAGACTATTATATTATTATATCGGGACGAAAATACGTCACAACGGTGGATGATAAAATATAGTCTCGTGCATTTTCCTTACTGCGTTTGGGACACCACTTTGTCATGTAAATTCTAAGGACTTGTAGTCCGTGAAGTAAGTGTAATACGCATAAATTTATATATTTATAAATTATAATATTTATAGGTACGGTTAGACCGTCATTCGTCGCGGGAGTAGCACTGTCCGAGATTTTTACACGTCACGCCACGGCCGGTTGTAGCGATGCAGTTCGCAGGGCCCCTCCTTTAAGGAAACTCGCTAGGAAACGTTTCTTTTCCGTCTTGTGATACGTCATATATGAACACATACCTGCGGTGATATGGAAACCGTTAACTCCTGGCCGCGAAAAACCCCTCCGTCGGGGTGTGAGCAGTGAAACACTCGATCCATTAAAAACGTATATACGTCGCGCCACCGTTACGATATTATAATATATTCTTCGCCGTGAAATTACCATTCGCACAATGACTGTGTAATATGTATATACATATTATATATAGTACGTATGTAATAATAATAGTGCGAGCACCGCACATACAAACGCACGCGAAACCCGTTGAATATTATAATATAATGATCGGACGGTTTATTATAGTTTAATTATCGTCGACGGCGGGGTGTTATAATATAACATAGGTAGGTGGTACCGAGCGGTGCGTCTCGAGTGGTCTCCGCTGCAGCGGCGCCGCCCTGCCAAGAGGGATCTACGCGAGACATAAATCCTTCGTGTAATCCTTCGCAGCCCGTCTGGATGTATATATGCACGTCGCACACTCAATATATCACCCCTCGTTCAAATCTTTACACGAGTCACCTACATTTCAACCCTTTCACGAGAGCTCCACCACCACCGCCGCCCTGCAAGTCGCAACTGGTTTTAGGATCGTTTTGTTTTTTTGGTTTCCCAAACGCAATTATTAAAAACTACTCACATATATTATAGTCCATGCCCAACTATACGCTAATGTTCTCATCGCCGCCAATAGATTTTATATTGTTCTCGCGCGGGCGCGATGTCGACTAATATATTATATTATATTTTACCGCTGCCAACTAAACCGGTCCACCTTGGTACATTTATACTTATATCGTAATAACAATATAATGCTATGTTTTGAGGTATTGTTTTTTGCCGTTTTCGGTTCGCCCGTCTTACGAAGACAGTGAAACAAAACTGCACATTGTGGTGGTATTTTACGCCTGTAGAAATGTGTGAATGTTTTTTCACTATTCTATTTTCGGAATAGCTAACCCTTACCCTACTATACACAATATACGTAACGAATGCTGTATACAACTATTATTTTTATTTGTATTATATGTATATAATATGCTTAAAATCAAATCAAATAGAGTCAGTTTAGCTATAATATAGATTACATAACAACGAAGCTTTTAATAATCCCCGACTTTAAGCTGCAGTGGCTGAGATTTGATATTATTACACAAGCATAATTTATATAATACATAGTTTTAGATTTATGTTTATATGATTTGCTTAACTGTTTTTATAATTAATCGAACCGTGCAATCTGATATGCTTTTATGCATATAATTTTATATAGGTAAGTATAAAGTACTAAAAATAAATTCTCATTTAGGAATATAGGATAGTAACAGTAATGTGATAATGTCACAGGTGTTGTTGGCACTATTTATTTTTTTAATACTTAAGAGTATACAATTTTCCTAAAACGTTATACTTAATTAAAATATATTCTTATGTTCTATATAAAAAAAAATCTGAGGCCTATAGGAAATAATAAATTTAAGACCAATCTCGTGACTACTTAGCCAACGGTTAACTTGTATTTTACAAACATTGGTATGTATACTCGTTTTAATAATATTATGTAAATACCATAAATGGAGCGACGATTATCCATGATAATACTTCAATTTTTATGTATTGTTTTAGTATATTTATTTTATTATTTCAAACTACGTGACTATTTTACTAAGGTTTAACTTGGGTTTTAACACTAATGCGTGTTGTTCCATTATAAACGTGTTCCGTGATCCGTGTTTAGAATAGTTCGTTACCTACTGCACCAAATTATTAATTAACTGATACCTACCTATTATTAAAGTAATTTTGCTAGTCATTGATAACCACCTAACGCACATATTATGTTCCAGTACCTACTGAAGTAGTTGAATATTTTCAATTATTCGGTAACTATATTATGGTTATGTGTCAATCACGTGGTTTACACGAAACGCAGGGGGATAGTGGAATTGTATAAACATTTGTTCACGTCATACATTAGGTCAGGTATAAACTGAGCCCCACAATGGGGGGGGGGGGGGCGTTGGACTTGGAGTACAGAGCACCGGCTTTTTTAGAGGCCTGTTGAAACGAATCTGTAATTTTTGAAATTTTGAAAGGAATACTTATATTATATTAAATAATAATTTATGATATATAAATGTATATTATAATATGTTAAGTAGATATATCGTGTATGTGACACTCGTATCACTTGTAATGGGTTGTATTTTATTGGGAGTTTTATCTATGGCCCGCAAAAACATTTAGTACGGGACCCAAAATTGTATGTATAGAGAGGGAGGGGTAGGTTCGGTATAAATGTATATAATATTATATATATGTAAATTTATAATGAATTCTATGTAATGTCCTAAGTAATTGATAATGCAAATGTTTTACACTTTTACGGTCATATTATACTCGTATGAATAACCGTGTACGATCAACCTGTGAATAATATATTTTATAGGTAACACGATGTACCCACGTAGACGGGCCTTTTCAGGAAACACTAAACTCGCAAATATAATACAACGACGTACATACCTGATAATATGACTCTCACGTTAGAATTTCGTCACTCTCCACACCATCATCAATAAACGCATTCGTGAACGACGGACGATGGCTGATGATGTCGCTAAACGGTT
This sequence comes from Sitobion miscanthi, assembly GCA_008086715.1. Classification (NCBI taxonomy): domain Eukaryota; kingdom Metazoa; phylum Arthropoda; class Insecta; order Hemiptera; family Aphididae; genus Sitobion; species Sitobion miscanthi. The sequence continues at coordinate 51,676,263 of CM017797.1, forward strand.
TGAACGGTGAACTTCACGGCGGACGCGGAGAAAAAAATGCACAACAGAAATATCGCGGTCACCCGCGAGAGTATTTCGTGTATATTATAATGTGAACCGCGGTCGCAGACCTTATACCACAGTCGAGGCGAGCATATATGGTCAATATAATACGGTTACCTATGTTATCCGCGATCGAGTAACCACGATATTTTTGTTGATTTTTTTCTCTACGTCCGTCGTCGTCATCGTGAAGTTCAGTTCCTTATCAAACCGTTTAGCGGCGTTGTCGTTCGCGATATGTATAAATTATAAATATACCTACTAACTGTGCAGTGAGAGGAAATTTTAGCGGACGAATCATATTATGCACGCCGTCATACATATTTGCGAGCGTCGTGTTTTCCCTCGCGAATCCGATTTTCTTTATGATCTCATTATTACGCAACAACTATTGTTGGTATTGACACGAGATCATTTTTAAAGTTCTTTGAATTAGGTTTTAAGTATATTATTTAAGGTTAAAAATAACAATTCTTCTGAAAATTGCATGTGTTAAACCCCTTAAATAGCGGGTGTGCGATTTAAAGAAAAACAATTCTGTTAATTTCTCCGTACCTCGAGCATGCTACGCAAAATGCAGGACTTTGTTCTCCATCCTTGGAAGAAATAATAATATTCATAGATTATTGTCATGGAATATCATAATAATATTGTACCGTCATAATTATAATAGAGTTAATATCTTATTTTCTACCAAGTCTGGCGGACAGAAATGGGAAAAATTGGTTTTCAGCGTAGCATGCCTAATTATTCTACTCCGTGCCGGTGACACTTAATGGATTCTTATTAACAGAGTCGTTCGAAATCGTCGTTCAGTGCCGAATAATATATCCAGTCTACGTCTACGCATCGTTTGAGAATTTGATATGATTATCTAGCAGCGAACCATAATATGGTAATGTAAAGAAATATCATAATTTTGTCAAAACTCGATTGTATTTGTCTTGGCCAACAAGATGTGGTATGGAATGGGAAAGCTGAGTCTCCTGTAGCATGCATTCGTATAAAAATTGACTGTACAATATAATATAATATATAGGTAGGTACTTATAATATTAATGTTATAAGATTTGTTTATATTATTTTTTAAGAGCACAATTTTTTGAATTGAGATTATTGTCAAATAGTTTCATTTTTTTTTTGTCATCATTTATGTGGTAGCAGTGATGCACTATAAAAAAATTTGGCCCAGGAAAACTTTTTCACTGGTCCTCAAATTTTTTTGTACTTACTGGATTTATTTAGTAATTATTTAGGATATAAACGCATGCTTATTTTGAAGTATTATAGAACATGTTTCCCTCAAATTTGTAATTACTGAATAAAAAATCATATTGTACAATTATTAAAAACTGAATACAATATTAAATTTAAAAAACATTACACTTTTCAACCACTTTTGTTTTTAATAATGTCTTAATATAGTGTTTGACATCAATATTGTTTAATATATTTTTCTGTACAGCCAGAGAGGAGGAGTTCATCTAACTATTATAATTATAATAAATAACGGCCTGTTACCCACCGGGAAAAGTCCCGGCATAGTCTGCCACTGTACGCAAGGCATAAGATGAGACATATTAATATTATAAAATATGGCAGTTAATAACCTAATAAGTAAACTTAATATTTCTATAACGCAAACCTTTAAAAAAAAATGTATTGAATAGCCGGGACGTTAGTTGACGGGTCACGACCAAAGATAAAAACTACTGACTCCAAAAATAGTAAGCCTCCCCTATTTACCTAACCGCTTATACGCCGCTGTCTGCGGGCGGATTGCAATAATTTTATTGAACACATTCATTGATTAAATATATTTAATTTATTGTAATATATGACACACAACTAGCTGTTGCGATATTAGATTCGAAACGCACCCAAGACCGTGGACGCACTAGACGGGGGAAGCATTGTCGCCGAGACCGCTGCCGCGCGTTTACAGCATATATACCTATAATGGCTAACATAAATATAATAATATATGATATAATATATAATATACAACGCCCCGTCATTGATTTGTCAAGGAAACGCGCGATCAGAGACCGGTTTGCATGATATTATTATCATATAGCCCGACAACGCAGTTTGTACATACGTATATTATAATAATATTATATAAACAATTTTATTTTAATACACACATCCCACACACGCACACAAGTACACAACGCACGTCACTATAAATCCCATCAAAATGCACAATATCCTTGGACCAGAGTTCGAGTGATCAGCGACGTTGATTTAAACGCCACCTATACCTACGACGTTATAATAATATACTGTCATAAAGCGCACACATACACATAATAATAATAATAATAACAATATATATAATATATCGATGTGCACTGTTGTTGCGCATCGCTCGCCAATACTTTATTGCGACGTCAGTGAATATATTATAATTTATGTGAAAACGTATACATGTATAATAATAATAATAATAATATGATATGTGAACATTTTTTTTTTTGCAGTTATTGTTGTTTCCACCTCCTCCACGAAAACGGGTAGTTGCAGCGTGTGTCGATATTTCGTTGTCGTCGCCGTGTGTAAAACAAATGCTATGTTTATCGGACCGCAATAAAACCCATTAGAAAACTATCCTGGACGAAATATCGTCCGATACCGAGAGAAAAGCGCCGTCCGACCGTGACGACTACGACGACGACGAGTGCGCGGTATGACCGTTTTTCCACCGTAAATAACGGCCCCGATGCGGTGGTCAAGAGGAGGGAAAGGAGACACTATGGGTGAGTACCCCCCTCCACGAAATATTTTATTTTTCTCTATCGGTGAACGCATATAGCGCACAGCTACAATATAAAGGTTCGGATTTGGAAATGCAATAAATTACCACCGTTGAAATAGAATAAAACAGTATATTATTATATAACGTCAAAGAAATAATAATCTACACTCTATATACACTATATAGGAATGTACTGATAGTGAATATTGGCGTGAATTATTTTCGTGAAATATTTTGGCAGCCTTATTTTGTGTGCGTCATATTGTCATTTAAACTTTACAAATACTTGAAGACCGATACATAAAAATTAAAATATATTATGAAAACATTGAAACCCATAATGCATACAATATATTATTTATATATGTAAGTACAGAATAGATATTATTGGTACGATATTTAGCCAATAAGCATGACAAAAGCTATTTATAACTTGCAACTTTCCAATTTTTTAAATTCATTAAAATGTGAAATTTATAACCTTTAAACTCCGCGTACATGCGATATACATACATAAAATGCATGTATTTATTAGGTACCTATGATGAAGAATTGAAGAAAAAGTGTGAGGTGGCGATACAAATAAAGTTGGCCTGTTTAAATGTTGTCACTCTAATTAAAAAAAAAACTTAAATGGCGCCACTGCAGTACACGTTATATTTATATGAAATGAAGAATTTTCCAATGCGAACCGCTTGCCATATTAATAATAACAATATATTATAGTACTGCTATATTATACTGTATATAGCCGACGATCACAATAATATTCTTATTACTATATGATGACATCAAACGCGTCGCGCACGCGCACCCTGTTCGCCGTTGATTTATCGCGAACGCGGAACACGTTTTTATTTATTTCGCATTATTGTTTTCGCCGAGGCAAACGATTCTTTTTTTCTACGTTCTTAAGACTCCTTCTCGTCGTTGTTACCACTTACCTATAGTGTATAGGTAGGTTGGCGTATATACTTCAGCATATTATGTATATATAATGCCGCACGATCGCAGACAATGGGTGCGCGCCGCGGTGTAACCGGGTATATGGTGTCACATTCCGGACGTTTTAAGTTTGAAAGACGCGCCGACCGCCGCGGATTAACTCTATTGTCCGCGTCGCGGCCTGTTTTTCCGAGTGCCCGAGAACGCGCCCGCGTTTCAGGAATTAGTCCGGTTAATTTATCGATGTCGTCCCGGTTGAATTATATATTATTATATTATATTATACTCTTGCGCGATATATACACGGACGGATGGACAAGTGGTTGGGGAGGAAGAACAAACACGATTCACGAGAGAGAGAGACAGAGACAGAGAGACAGAGTGAGAGAGAAGAAATACTCGAGTGCGCACATTAAACGACGCGTGGGTCAAGACTCTACAACACTGGGGACTGCTTAAAAGTTGAAATTATATTATTATATGTATTTTATAATATATTATATATAGTGTGTGTTTTTCTTTCGGCCGGACCACTAAAATTCGCGGGTTTGATAGAAATCTGAACGCCGCCGTCGCGGTCGTGTGCAAACAATGAGTCGACCGATCGCGTTTCGTTTATTTATACATTTTATTCGCTGTCCGAGAATATTATATTGTTTTGGTAACATATATTATTATTATCATATATAACTGCAACTCAAATCCGGTGAAATAAATTTTAATGCCCGGCGCCGGTTGCCCCTCTATCCTCACAAGCAGTTTTTAGACGTCCCGTCTCTCATATAAGTATATAACATAATATATATTATAATATATAGGTATACACAGCTACACAGGTATGTATATTTGCAGCCGTCGCACTGAATTGTTGACGAAATAAATCTGTCAACCAAATAGACCCACCGGACGACATATTTTTGTTTTTTGGAATAAAATAAACATAATAATATATTATAATATTATGTACAGGACGTAAATTCGTAAAGACTGTAGGTACACGCCACAGTTATTCAATTAAACATTTTGGAATATTGTTGCAATCGTAATAGTTATAAGTTATAATTTGTAATGGATGGATATTTAATATAGATATCATAGAATTTCATATAGGTATGGGCCATAGGGAATCATATACATTAATTATTATTTATTATAATATGACCCATAAATACAAATTTTATAATCCATTATAAATTTATATTTATACATATAGCAATAAGTGTAGATTATCATTGAATCGAGTTATTAATTTAGACATCTAAATTCTTTGCTATGATAAATCACAATTTCACAATTAATGTTGTTATATTAATATCCGGGACTAACTATTTTTCAAAATCAATAACATTGTACATAAGTGGTCCCCCCCCCTTGGCTAATGTTATAGTATTTTTAACATTTTTTAAAGATTCCCTGACATTGTCATCAAAATTTATTGATATCTTATTAAGCAATAAAATTAATGCATATACTCAAGATAAGAATAGAAAAACTTTTATTAAATACATTTTTTGGACCCCCCTTTGAATAAATCCTGGATGTGCCACTGCTGTACAGTGTTCGTGATTGGCAGAATCGAGAATTAAAAATTTAATAAATAACAATACTCCACAGACTAAGAATCGGACACATCACTAGCGTCACGCATGGTTTTCTGGTGGAATCAAAGAAAGATATAGTACACCTACAAAGTAATACTTACAGTCGAACACTTACTGACGGAATGTTGCAAGTACAAAGATATGAACACGTATGCAAAACACCTAACTTAATGTGGGGCGCTAGGACCACAGCATGAAAGCAGGTACCTACTTATTATTATTTCTAAGAAAAACCAAACTTTACAATATAATTTAAAAAAATAAATAAATAGCTTAAGCAAAATATGAATGAGCTGATATATAGCCCATGTAACCGAGAAGTTTATTTTTAATTAATAAGAGGACGCTCCATGGCCGTTTGTTGTTTCCGTCTTACAAGTGCGTAACATAGAAAATTTAGGCTCAGCAGATCACATTTAGCTACGTTAGTTTAAAAATTAGAGTGAATCGACCTCTTATGAAACTTTATGGTAAGAACATTAGCTGTGTTTGTCTGTGGATTCAAATTTTTAGCAAGTTATGCGTATATAATATAATATAGCGTAATTTAAAAATGCTCATAACTCACTTGAAAACTGAACTATCGTAAAAAACCCATATTAAAACACAGATAATGTTTTATTATCATCAATTTTCATAATAAGTCGATCCACTCTAATTTTTAAACTGATGGAGTTAAACGTGATCTGCTAAGCGTACATTTGCTATGTTACGCACTTGTAAGACGGAGACAACAAATATATTATGTGTAGCGCCCTCTTAACAAAAAACTCACATTATTTTGATAAGACAATTTTTAATTTTTTGAAATAATTTCTTAATTTATTTTTTACATAATTATGACATTTCATAATTGTTGAATTTAATTTCCAGTAATGTACAATAATGTGTTCTTGTGAAATTGACTAATTAAAAAAATAAATAGATAACAATGTCACTATTTATACCGATTACCGAACCGGTTGATCTTGATTTTGATTATATAGATCGTGTTTTGTTTTTTTTTGGAATTTTTTGCTTCACATAATAATATGATAGTAGCATGAATATAAGACTGCAACTTATTACTTAGATTATGCTTAAAGGTTGTGTAATTATATTCATCGGTGATATGATATTGAGATTAAGATTGTAAGCTGCAATAACAAGAATGAGTAATATGTGATTTTAATTAGAAGTATCAGGATATACTCTTAAGTTTTGGAGCAATAAGGAATAATGCGTTTACCTACTAATTATACCTATCATATAAACAGAAGAATAAAAACTAAAACCAGATGGACAGCTTATAAAATAAGAAAATTAAAACAAAAGAATTAAATTTAATTGTCGTATTACCCAAAGTCAATAGGTACAACAATCAGGTTCGTTTATACTAATAATAATTAATGAATAAAGATTATTCAATTCAAAATAGTTTTTGCAGAAACTGTACGTGTATAATGATGTTTTGACTGATGATGAACATTATTAATTACATTATAGGAATTCATAAATAATATTATAATCTTTTTTGTACCAACAAATAAAATCCATGTATATTTTAATGATCTATGTAGTATGTACACGCAAACACAATATTAATTATACGTGATTGGTTTGAATAATAATACAGCGACAGATGAATGATAACATTAATATTTATGATACAACTATAATTTCTGCAGACTAAAAAAATCTTATATAAATTATGAATAAACTAACTATGTAATTGTGGTAATACTATAAGACTTATGGATGAATAAAGACGTATTATAATTAGGGTTCTAAAATTTCATAAAATTAATTTTTTTGAAACTTTCATAAAATTTTTCATTTTATTAAAAAATAAAATTTTAATTTAAAACTATTATATTGCACTTTCTACTATAATAGTAGAAAGTGCAATAAACACCTCTCAATATATATATGTTATAGAAATATTGCTTGTATATACCATCGTATAATAATATTAATTATCTATCTTATATATTATACAGTGTGATTCCTTTTAAAGGTAACACTAAATAATTCTGTCCAGTAACATCGGATTAATTTGCGGTTTTCGGGAGGGGATAGAGCATACATAAATACACATTTCTTGATGATTTTTACATTTTTAGATCTTTTTGTGTGCGCATGCGCAATACAACTTGCATTTTTTAAACGGCAACAGGTGTTTTGAATACCAAATTCGGATAGACCGAATTTTTTAAGTCGATTTGGTCCTTTTACCATAGCTCTAAAATCAAAATTGACCAAATGGCAACCAGTCAAAGTTTCGATTAAAATTATTGAATTTTTCAACTATCATACTAGAATACTTAATAATTTAAATAGAAACTTTAATAATAGAAGTTAAGAGAAATAAATCATATCAGTTTGTTTAATCTTTTCTTAGTAAATGAACTAACATTTACGTCTAATTGAGGTTAATTAATTCCTCAAAATTAAATTTAAATGATTTAATAATATCTGCAAACCTACGGAAACAAAAAAAATACTTAAAATTTTATAATAATTCAAAAAATTCTAGTATGATTGTTGAAAAATTCAATAATTTTAATCGAAACTTTGACTGGTTGCCATTTGGCCAATTTTGATTTTAGAGCTATGGTAAAAAGGACCAAATCGACTTTAAAAAAATGCAAGTTGTATTGCGCATGCGTACACGGAAAGATCTAAAAATGTAAAAATCATCAAGTAATGTGTATTTATGTATTCTCTATCCCCTCACGAAAACCGCAAATTAATCCGATGTCATTGGACAGAATTATTTAGTGTTACCTTTAAAAGAAATCACACTGTATACTAGCTGTATCACCCGACTTCGCCCTGGAAAAAATGAACACACCTAAAATGTGGTGCTACGTATATCGGCGTTCCTTGATAATAGATAAAGTCATAAAGACAATACATTTAAACTAATCGTTATAGTAATGTAAAAGTTGAAAATAAATAAATTTTTCCGCTACATAAAACATGCCTGTTCTTTTATAGGTATAATATATAAGGATATAAAGATTATCTTCTCTACATCGTGATTAAAAATTAAATATTGATAATCACTAATCCCTAATCAGTAATCAGGTATGAAATCAGTCTGACCATCAGTGATGATTCTATGAAACATTCCAAAAAACACAAAATTAAAATAATATATTTTTCAATATTTCAAGAAAGATAAAAGTTTCAAGTTTGAAATATTTCAAAGTTAAAATTTCATGTAAAATATTTCATACCCATAACTCTAGTATTATAATGAAATAATATACACTCATCGTTTTTAAAAACATTATTGACACATTAGTTCAAAATTATTAAGATATCATTGCGAGGTTAATTTTTTAAAATTCCGGTACCGGGATAAATTAAGAACTATTGAGTAGGTAGACAGTATATTATATAGGTACCTTAAATCTATAATTTATAACTTAAAACTTAAAAGTAATTAGTACGTCAATTTCCAGATCTCCTTTTAAAACTTGGGTTCTTTCAAATGTAGAGTGATTTCCTTCAGTGTATTTATTTAAATTCTGACTTAGGAATTTTAGGTATCTATATAGTTAAGAACCATATTTTAAAATACTTAGTTTACTTAGATATTTTTTACTAATAAAGGAGTGTCCTGCGGTACAAACTTATCAAATGATAGAACTACCCTTTTTTTACTGTTAATTGTTAACCAAATTACTTTTTTGAAAATGTTGATGCATCAAAATCGGACTTATATGAGTAGTTTTTGTATTTTATCATTAAACTTTGTATATTATAAATACATGATTGTTGTAATATCGTTTTTAAATAAAATATCGCGTGACGACCGTGACCGACTGTACGTGTCACCCGATTGCGATGGACGTCGAGTGGATACTTGTGCTCGGCCGACGGGATTCTTTGGCGAAAATTCATGAAAACCACCGGTTAGTTCGATATGTAATTTTTTTACCCCGCCGTCTTGTCACTAATACCAAACATGTGACGCGGACCCGATGATTGTTTCAAGGTTGATCGTGATTCGTGGTCCAGTCGAAGTGTCTGGTTAGGATTGAGGTGATGAAAAAACACAAAACAAACACTTTATGAATGTCACAAATTATGTATTATAATATTACGACCAAATAATAATACATGTCACGTGCCGCTCGGGCGATGAGTTTAATGTCGGACGATGTGCTTTCGGTCTGACGGTCCGATGATGGATCTCGAATATCTCACCAGCCTTTTCCGCCGACCGTTGTATGTCTTACACGACACGGTCCCCGTCCCGCTTTGCTGTTACCGGCTCGGTGGGAGAGTCGAACCCGTCGCGCTGCTGCGTCCCGTAGTGGTGGTTGGAGATAAGATAGACAAGCCATTATTGTACATTATACTTGCTACTAATGCGGACCGCGTCACATGCCACTACAGATACGGTGTGGCCGCTTACATTACCCCACGGCCCACCCCCTGGCAATAGTGTACCGCAGTTTTATCTGTATGTTATGGACTTTCAAGACCGAGACAAATACGCAGGTGTGTAGGTGACCTGGTGACGTCTCTAATTTTGGAACTAAGAAGCCGGGGTGTTAAAATTAAGCTTGGGACTAAAGTCTCCATAGTGCCATTGACACGTTTCGTGTTTGGGGCCTGGGTGCTAATTTACTGCACACTATTGGTATTTACATTTTGCACTAAATAAATTGCACTTCCTTAATATTTAATAAACAATGTAATACGCCAAATATGTGTGCTATTCTACTTAAATTTATGTTATAATATTTATTATAACTTCATTATTGAGTTCGGGTTTTTGACCCGATTGGTTTTAAGTGCTTGTGATAAACCATATAATATTATTATATTATCAGAATTCAGCATATTATTATAGACTATAGTAGCATTGTATTACGTTGTATTATATTGTGTCTTGTGAAATCAGTTTCCGTGGCGAAACGTCGTAACAAATACGTATATATATTATATTATAATGTACAAATGAGTTTTCCATGACCCGACCGACCGACCGGTGCGGTTCGATCCACAGTGGCTTACGTTATCTCCCTCTCTCTCTCTCTCTCTTTCTCACACACACACACACACACCACACACCACACTCACTCATACACAGTCTGCGACACGGGCACACACGCATAACGGGCTACACAGTAAAAGTGACAAATTTATGAGCCGCTCGCGCGGTGGTGGACCCCTTTCGAGCGGCGGCGTCATATAGGAGCAGGACGATCGCCGTGGACGAAACTCCACCGGCAGCGGTCGAAACTTCTTCCTTTGTTATATGGTCGTGTCGGATCCTCTCTCGGCTCGATCCGCCGCCGGCCCATAAATTAAACGCTCTTTTTATCTCTACGCACACCGCCACCGCCGTGTGTCTTTCAACCGACCCTCCTGTCTCTCACGGCGCTGCTGCGACGACCCCATCCCCCTCAGACACACACATACAAACGCGCGCGCGCGTAGCGCAATTTTTTGGTAATTATCATATTGGATTGGCCGGCATTCATGGCAGTACACAACGACACGACGGCATACACAGCGTATATGGCAGTGACTCGGTGCCGGTGTGCCCTCGTAATTCATAAATTTACGACCCAAAGCGTCATACGCTGCCAACCTCGCGATTTATGCGTCCGCGCGCCGCGGCGACGACGCGTTTCTTCCCATCGTCGCCGTCGGGCCGTATCTCTCTTTCTCCCCACATCTCCGTCGCGGTCTCGATCATTCGCTCACTCTCTCTCTCTCTCGCTCACTCTTCGGCCCTATATCCATCCGTTTCGCACGCGCACGCATAACGCTGCGCACCGGAATCGCATAATACGCGTGTACAACAATCTCCAATTGATTATTATTATTGTCGACGGCTGGCTCCGACACACACACACAATGTCTTAAAACGAAGCGAATACGTACATAAAACACACTGCATTATAATAGAGGTAGGTATACTGCACGAGGAGGGCAATATTGCAATCGAGGAAAAAAGCGCTTTTGCAACACTAAATACCGAACGATTTACTGCCGCCGAATTGCGTGGCAACCGTATACCTTTATAGTAGGTACATACTTATTCCTATACATTATATTATTATGTAGGTACGCAATCCATATATCATATTATTATTATTTTCCTCCCGAAGAATCATCCGTGAAATAAATCAAATGATTCAAACCGCGCGTAACGAAAAACCGGTGGAAATCGCATCAAGAATGTCGAAAAACGTTAAAGATATATATCGATCGTATAATATTATATAGGTACACACGCATATTATAGGTAGGTATCGTCCGACCGACTGTTCTATACATAATATTATATTGGTACATTTAACCCATGTTTTTCGATTTCCGACGTTTTCTTACGCGTGGTCTTTGGTGACCAATCTATTTATATTTTGTTGACTTCACGTCATACACATCGTGATTTACCAGGCATGCCATTTTTATAATTTTATAATTAATTTTTTCAAATTCTGATTTTTAGGTATTATACCTACTGTACAGCAGAGTGACATCCACTTACCCGCTTTTTTTTTAACTTAAATATACATACAATTGTTGGGAAAAATCATACTTGGATAACATTGATTGAAAAATATCTTAAAACATAATATGTTATTATTATTATTATGTTTGGTTAGGTACAATAGGCGCTAATTTTGGGATTTTGGGGAGGCTGAAGTCTAAAACCATACTATTATAAAATTGAATAAGCTGAAAAAATTTAGTAAATGTTTGAGAGGGCTGTTAAAGTTGTTGGTGGAGCTTGGCTACAGTTGGCCTTATTTTCGCATATGCTACGTAAGATTTTATAAGTCTCTTTGTAACAAAACTGCGTTAAAATTAAAATTGACATCTAGATTCTAGATTGTACGAAATTAAATGAAAATCAGTAGCAGTGACGTATTTTCGGGGTGATCAAGAGGATCAATCCCCCCATATAGGCTGTATATATAATAGGCAACATTTTTCGGAGTCTTAACTTAAGACATCTAGCTTTAAAAGCGGGGCTACTGAATAAAATCATACCCCCCCCCCCCCCCCCATGACAAAAACCTAAACACACCACTGATCAGTAGATACGTGTTCGTTTATCACAGTGTTCGCATATCACGTTATTCGTTGTTACTTATTTATTAACCTAGTATTTTATGCCAGAATTTTTAAAAATTAAGTTGTTTATTTCACAATAGCTTAAAAATGTCCAAAACATGCAATAGTGTCCTCTGTCCATCATATTAATCAATATAGGTAGTATATAAGTACCTATAGATTATATACTATCTACCTATATTCAAATTGGTAAACCCGTGTATAAATTATTTTTGTCATGTTTATATACCTACTTATTTTTTAGTTTTATACTACCAAAATTTATAAATATATATATATTTCGATAATTTTTAGTGCAACAATTCAAATCCCGAACTTAAAATTTATTTATATACAAAAACTGTAAAATCTTGGTTTTAATCTATACTTAAACACCACCTATTTCATAATCCTGGCTACGCCACTGGATATGTACCTAACTCTAAATTCAAACGTGTAGTTATTCAGTAGTTATTCATGTTTATACTAAAGATAATAATCTTTAAAAATAGATTTACAAAAATATAAAATAGATTTAATATTGAATTTGATGTCTACTTTGGCCGTTTTTATTAATTATATACGTAGAAAAATTAATATTGATTGCTACGATTTTTAACTCATCATAACTCCCATCATATCTTTCAAACCCATTATCGCGGACATATTATTCTTAGTACACTAAGTTAAACTCAAAAACTATTCTTTTGAATTTTTATTTTAGTACGTCAACATTTTCAAAACAATTTTCGTTCAATAATGTAGTGTAAAAAAGGAGAAAAATTGATTTTAGTAAAAAATTGAAGTCTTTATCTCCATAGGACAATCCTTAAGTAGTGCAAAAATAGAAAAATATGGTCTTTAGGTATATTTAAAAATTTCATAAATCATATTTTAAATAACTGCATTATTATAGAAAAATGGGGTGAGCATGATTGTTATAAACCTGTATACATGTATAAATCAAATCCATTTAACCCCACATAAATGTTGATTTCGACCAATCGCGTGATATTATACTATATTATAAATTATAATACACAATTACGCATGTGTATCATGAATACAGATGGCAGTACTGCAGTAGGTACCACCATGAAATCAATCAACTTTTTTTTTATTAAAATTGAATGATTTTTGTTTTACGAGCTAGGAGGTATTATACATTTTAACCCCAATAATAAACTCTAACTTGTGTAAAAAGTATTAAATCTATAGGCAGATTTAAGCAGTATAAATACATTTCAATTTTGATACTAATCTTGAGACAAGTATTAATATTATTCTAAATCCATCATTGTAAACAACGTGTGTATAATATAGGTACATACGATAATATTAATTATTAATTCCTATTATTTTTAGCCATGACAACCATAAACATAAAAATAATAAATAAAATAAAATTTAGTAATTAAAATGTACACAAATATGCATTAATGCATGATAAACAGTATAACCAACCCTAAAAATGTCATACGTATTCATTGAATTGCCATTTTAACTAGAGATTTATACATTTTACACATATATATATATATATATATATATTTATAGTAATTTTATTGCATATCCTGAGAGTAATAAATAAAATATTACATGCATGTTTTCTATGAAACCCCAATCAAATATAATCATAAAGTTTTGATTTATCATCAATAACGTTTTTAATAAAGTTCTTATATCGACTATTTAAAATTTAAAATTATTTATACTTTTTCGTGCGCGTTGCAGATAAACATTGTGTTTTATTTTGCGTACAGACATTTAAAAAAAGTGAATAATTTACATATTATGACATAGTATTATTATAATATACATATATCTAATACATTATACATGCATAATAAGGTTTTATTTTTATTCAAACAATTTTCAACGCACAAATGTGGCGGACACTCTTAATAACCCGAAAAGAACTGTTTTTTTTTATTGCGTTGCTCGAAAAACTGAGGTATCGTCGTATGGATTATCAAACGTTACGATTGTCGCACTGAATTATGGTACTACGGTGTATATTATGATATAAGCGATATATTTTTTCGAGAAATATAGTGTTTATTTGATAATAACATAATATACGCATACATATAGTGTTTGTGTGTAGTGTAAACGGAAACCTGTGCTTGATTATCGAAGTGCCTAAAATCGTCTTGTATGGTAGCTGGTATAGTAGTTGTATATAATTACAACGAACTACATATATTATCCAATTCATGACTTTTATTTAAATCAAAATACCTAGTAATAATCCCTATACGAATATAAGTGAAGCTTGAATTGAGCATATTTTTTTTCACCTGAATATTTAGTTCTCGATTTCTGTGAATTCCTGATCAGCATTTTATAATTCCCATAGTTTACTCGCATTTGACGGGAAAGTCGAATTTCATTAGAAAAATACAGTAAGGATGAATATTAAATACGCATAAATATTGTATATAAGCTATCTCGTTCAGCATATACCTACGGCTGCAGATATATCTCACTAAACGCCAAATTCGTATGAAACCTTTATAAAATAATATCATATAATTATGCATTATAATATATTATTATTCTAGACTCTGCATCCGTCTGTTGGACGGTGGAAACATGTACTGTACTAGCTGAAGTGTTATCACATCGTTTGAGACGAGTGTAGTTGGATAACCTCAGATATTGGTTTATTCATTATTGACTTTGGCATCGGCGTCTAATTCTTCAACTAAGTGGTCCATTTTTACTAGGCTTTGACCCCGTACATATCGAGTAAGGTCCCCGTCGTGGTCGTATATCGTTATTATCTGCACGGTGCATTATAATATATTATAATACAATAGTGGTTTACAACTCATTTCAATAAAATATTGTTTTCTACATAACTACGAAAAAGGTAATATAATTACGGTATTTTTATTATAAATAGTAACAAATTTTTGTATAAAACACATGTATAAAAAGAAATTTGGCTAATAACCTTAGTTATTGAAGCCAGTAAAATATTAGGTAAATAAAAAAAAAATTTTGGTATTAGTAAACTTAATAGTATACTTATTAGTATACTCAATGATTATAGCAGGATGAATTATGCTTTTATACTTATACGATATAGATGTTTTTGCCTTTTGGGCCGAGAACAACTTTTATTTTTCTAACCAATTTTTGGCAAGGCAGGTTTTCGTAACGCTATGTTTATTACTATTAATTTATTTCCTAATAAAATGTAACATGCTACCAGATATTTTTCCGCTGCACTATTATATAGTGTATAATATATACCCGAAAACTTATCGATAACTGAATAATTCCTCTATTTTCCTTGCAGAAGATAAATATGAATCTAGATTCTAGGACAAAATATCCAATTTCAAAAATTTAGAAAAACATTTTTATAAATAAAATGTTAAAATGTAAAATAATACAATTACATAGATTATAGTACATAATTTTCAATAAAAAATAGATCAAATATTTTCTAATAAAATTAGCTCAAATATTAACTCCAATTTTTAAGCATAGAAAACCTTTTTTTAGAAAATAAAAATATATACACAGATTTGGTGAATTGATTTTCTTCTTGTAGTAATACAAGTGTAGTAGGTACACAAAGTGACATAGAAGTTATTAGCTCATGGAAATATAAAAGGATGTTCTGTATAAAATAGATAATGATAAAATTATTAAAATCTCAAGTCTAAAAGCACACTATTATTGAATTAGATTTCTAATTAAATATAAACATAATATTGCAACATTAAAAATTCAAATTATTATCGCTGTGTTTTATAGGTAATAAGACTGTTGTCAATGTATAAACTATTGTATTTTATAAACATGGCTGTAAACATGGCTGTTCAACACTTGTATCGATGTAGGTATATACATATTTAGTTATAGTTAATGGTAATGGTAATACATTTAATATTTGGTAAAATTAGTAAGTGAGTACTTTTGTATTCTCCTTGACTAAAATCCCACCTCTGACTTAAACTTTTAATTTGTGTTAAAAGCTATGATCAAAAAAATAACAATATATTATAATAGATTATTTGACTATAATAATTAATGACTAATATGTTTGTGAAGTATATTTTGTGATATCATTGCTATTAAAGTAATTTATTTACTTATTCATTAATACAGTAAAGGTATTTAGGTTGAATTAATTTTACAAGCTAATTTTATAATTTAATATATGAACAATTTTGTTAGAAAATAAAATGTTATCTTATAATCCACATAATTTAATTATTATACATTTTAAGGGGATTCGATACCGTGATTTTCTATTTTTGTCTAACGCATACGTAACATAGGATTTTAATGTGTTTTTTTGCCAAACATACCAATTGATCTAATGAAACGATAAGAATAATAAATACAGATTTGAATTTGTCATCAAGTCTACTTGAAATCAACTTTCCCATATTTTTTGATTTTAACTACAATTTAAAGTTAGGAATTTAGGGGATAATATCAAATATGTGGGAAAGTCGATTTCAAGTAGACTTGACGACAAATTCAAATCTGTTTTCAGAATTCTTATCACTTCAATAGATCAATTGGAATGTTTGGCAAAAAACACGTATAAAACACTTATATGTTGCGCGTGTGTTAGACAAAAACAGAAAATCACGGTATCGAATCCCCTTAACCTATATTTTTTTCATATTATCTAAGTATAATGACATTTTAAAACGTTTGTGTTTATTTATAAAAATGTTTTTCTACATTTTCAAATTTTGATATTTTTACGGTTGGCTATTTTGACCAATTACCAAAATATATATGGTAGCATACGCGCTACTTTAATAACATTTTTCGACTCTTGTATTGCTCTCGATATTGTTTTCCGCACTATTTTTTTTCATAATAACCTATTTGTCCATCACACGGCCGTTTGTTATTTTTCCCGACTCGGGCTCTTGAGCATGTCGTACGCTTTCTAGCAGGTGGGTGCGGTCGTTGGCTTGGCGTTGTGCGTGACCACCAGACTGACGTAACTATTCCATTACCCTTTTGGTGAGCGTACAGGTGTTTCGACTACTATCACCACGGAAAGCTGTCTCATACATTTATAAAATATAATAGGGTTAGATATGTGTGTGTGTGTGTGTGTGTGTATAGGGTGGAAAGATTAAAAAACTGTTCGGTTTCTTTGAATTATAGGTAGACGCCTAACCCTCTCCCCCTGCCCACCAAACCAGATAACAATGCAAAGGTTGTGATAAATCAAATCCCTTTTATGCCTATATCATATATTATATACGTACGTTGGACGTTGGTACATAACTGAGTTTTTAAACGTTGAAACGTTGAAGACATAACTCGAGGTTTGCATTTTAAACGCGCGGTAATATTATGATGGTTCTATATAAATCAAATATAATTATTTTAATCAAATGCATACAGCGATTGTATTATTATACTATAGATACTATACTTATATTATTTATGCTCATAGATAGTGATGTGATACATACACCGTCGACCGTCATCATATTACATAAAAAAAAACAGTCACTTATACAAAATCGAACAAAAGATATGCGATTTTAGTTTGGAGAGATTTGTATTACCTATATTATATTTTTAACAGCAATTGCGCATAGGGACGATTTTCAGTAGTTTTTATATTATGAAAAATAATTGTCTCTGAAGTTTTTTTTATTTATATAGATATTATACCAATACCATACACCTTAAGCTACTAAGTATGAACTAAACAAATTATTATAAATTTTACATTTTAGATTCTGAGCGAAGCGATGAATGTATTGATTTTATAATGTGTGTATTTTTTTATTTTTTTATTTTTGTGTCTGTCATCACCTTTTAGGACAGTAAAAATGCTTGGATTTTCTTCAACAGTAACTTTTCTGATAGGAAAGTGAATCTAGTTGGTACTTTGGGGGGTCAAAAGTAAACATTTCCCAGTAGTTTTCAAAAGCAACGTGAAAAACAAAAGAAAAATTAAGGAAAAATGGGAATTTTTACGCAAAATCTGTTTGAGAAAATCGATTTTGATCTTTGGTGTAACTCTAAAACAAATGACCGTAGATACATGAAATTTTGACTGAGTTTATATTAGCATTTTCTATTACCATAACATTTTCCAAATATTTTGATTTGTTTTGAACTGTTTAGGAACATTTTCAGTTTCCAATTTTATTAGTATTTTTTCTATGGATGTCAATAAAACTTTATTTGTTGGGTAAAAAAGCTTGAAAATTTAATAGAAGGCTCCTAGGTTGTTGTTTCAAAGGCAGATGAAAAAAATTAAAAATCCATAGTCACAATTTTTTTTATAAGCATTTAAAGTTCAAATATTGACAAAATACGTAAAAATTCGAAAATTTGCAAATTATTTTGAGTTAGAAATTCATTAACATTTTTCTTTTTAAATCTAAGATTTGAAAATGAAATACAAGATTATCCATACTATTTAATGTTGTAAAATACGTATAATAAAGACACATACACGATGACGATACACAGTAGCAAGTATAAGGATAGCAGTCCGAGTGAGAACATCGAGCGAGTGACCACGCCGGACGTGTATAATAGATGTACCTAATTTAAATAAGCTATTCTGACTTCACCATCTATTTTAGTATACTTATTAGCATCGACATACGTTAAAACAAAAAAAATTTCAAAAAATGGGATTCCAGTAAAGTGGAAAAGTTCCATGGTAAAGTTTTAATAGACATTTTTTTTTATTTTATATAAATACTAGGTAGTTAATTTCTTAACGTCGGTATGCAATATTACCGAAGTTTCCTCGTTTGTCAATACACTATTAATACACCTAGGTAATAAAAAATAATAATATTAATTTCTTAATGATATATTTTAATATAATAGTGTAAGAGATTTTTGTGTACGTATTTTTACAGTTTGGCATTTTAGCTAAATAAATAGGGCAATGAGTGAATAACGAAAATACTTATTCGACATAATTTAATTGATTTACCTTTGTTGTTATTATTATTATTATTATTTTTTTTAACAAGACGTTATGAAAAGTATGCATTTATTGGTTTTTTAATTAAAATAATATAAAAAAAACCCCGAATTCGCGGAAGCGCATAATTATAGAAACATACACTTGCCTAAATCATCATGACGTGGTTTTAAGTGCGAGCTGTTTTTAATTATTATTTTTCTACTATCAAACTAAAATAAGAGGTATCTTATTATAACATATGAGTACACATTTCCAAAGATTTATCTGCTTGAATTAACGACAACAATAATATTATATTATTTACAACCCCACAGCTTCTAAAATATCTAAAACCACTTTTACCATTCCATCGTTATTTGAATTTCATTAAAGCATTCAATAAATCTTGTATGTATACCTAATAACAAATGTTAGATTATGGTATGCTATAGAAATTCTATCTTTATTATTTTATAACAAAACAGGTACCTGTCTAAATATTATTTGCCTCTGCAAAAGAGCATTGTCACATCAATTTATTATGAGAATAATAATAAAGTCGTCCATAGTTGTTTGGTATATTTTTAATTATATTTAGTAATAATAAAACAGTTGTTTCTGATTTTTTGTGGATAATAAATATTGAAACGGGACAAATTAATCATGAACAAAAACTCGGGTGCTAAAATTGTTGTTGCCCATGGGTGACAAAATTGTAAATACGGTCCTGGACCTGCACAGTGACACAATAATATAGGGTATATATTGTACTCGCGTATTTTTCGTCGTAAGATTATAGTAAATTTGTTGGCTAATATATAATAAAGATTTTTTTTCTCGTAAAAAATTCCAATACTGGCTGTATATAAACAGTCGCGTTTGTTACCAATGGTGTGTGCGGCCAAAATTTTTCCTATAAAAGGCGTAAACACTCGATAAAATATGACATTTGATTCATAGACGCCAAACCGCTTATACCTTCTTACGTTATAACGCCGAGCTTGCTCTCTGAACACCCCCAGCGCTTACTTACTGCAAAGTATTATATTGTTACTTTTTGTAATTTTTTGTATTTTTTTGTAATAGTTTAAGTTAAATTGATTTTTTTTTGTTATTTAGTTGATTTACATAGTTTTTTTTTTGTTTTTTTCTGTTTATTTTTTTTTGTTTTTTTTTGTTTAATTTTTTTTGTTGCCTAAAGTTTTCAATGGTCATGACATATGCACCAGAAAACTTTAGGTTACGGTACACGCGGGTACAAACAACATTGGCCGCGTGGTGCATAGCAGAATACGTAAGTATAATTTGATATTATATAGAAAAACGCTACTGCAAGCCTCCCGTGTGTGTGTCACGTTTTCGTCGACGAATTAACTATGAATAATTATTGACTTTAATGTTTATCTTATTGCAGGACGACAATCTCACTGCAGCTGTTATGAGGGTGGCCTCAATGCTAGCCGTAACCGTGTTTGGGACTTTGGCTGTTAGCGTCTTGGCGTTGCTGCTCTGCCTGTTGTACGCAGGACTCGCGATGACTGCGTTTATCGCTAACATCGCTAGAAGTCCTGCAGTGCAACGGGCATTGAGAAGACGTTCGTCGGTAGCCGCCGTTACGGTAGACGGGAAGACAGCGTCGCGTATCGCGTTGGATTGCGCAAGACTGGCGACTGCGACGCTGGTCTTTGGTATTTGGTTCGTCGCTCAGTCCATCGGCATCGGAATGCTTATGGCTGTGGAGTTTATCGGCCCCTCCAGCCGACCCGATGAACAGACGCCGCTGAAGCCTGACAGTGCGAAGAACTCGGGAGCCGCCACTGCGGAAAATGGCACTCCGCTGCCTATTGGCAGCGTCGAGACACCATCCGCCGCGGAAACCGTGTCTACGCCAAACGGCACTTCGCCGTGCGACGAGACGCCGTCCTCAGCGGGAGCCGTCACTGAGGAAAATGGCACTCCGCTGCCTGTTGGCAGCGTCGAGACACCATCCGCCGTGGAAACCGAGTCTACGCCAAACGGCACTTCGCCGTGCGACGAGACGCCGTCCTCAGCGGGAGCCGTCACTGCGGAAAATGGCACTCCGCTGCCTGTTGGCAGCGTCGAGACACCATCCGCCGTGGAAACCGAGTCTACGCCAAACGGCACTTCGCCGTGCGACGAGACGCCGTCCTCAGTGGGAGCCGTCACTGCGGAAAATGGCACTCCGCTGCCTATTGGCAGCGTCGAGACACCATCCGCCGCGGAAACCGAGTCTACGCCAAACGGCACTTCGCCGTGCGACGAGACGCCGTCCTCAGCGGGAGCCGTCACTGCGGAAAATGGCACTCCGCTGCCTGTTGGCAGCGTCGAGACACCATCCGCCGTGGAAACCGTGTCTACGCCAAACGGCAACGTCAAGAAGGCGTCAGCCGCGTGTATTGACACCACGTACGTGCATTTACTTATAGGTATAATCAGAAATTAAATAATGTTTTTTTTATATTGCCCAGCACAGACCAAACACGTACAAATATTGGAGGAAGAGACATTTTTTATTTTCAAAATTCGAT
The DNA here is from genome assembly GCA_008086715.1 of Sitobion miscanthi. Taxonomy (NCBI): domain Eukaryota; kingdom Metazoa; phylum Arthropoda; class Insecta; order Hemiptera; family Aphididae; genus Sitobion; species Sitobion miscanthi. The sequence goes on from CM017797.1 coordinate 51,698,157, forward strand.
GAAGGAATTTTAATGGACGAGGGTATGTAAAAAAACATTTATATATTATATACGTATCATATCATGTTAAAAATAAAAACGATATATATTATAATCGTATGTTTGGTTTTATAGAGAGCTTTTACTCGGTCTGTCCCGAGACACTCAGTGTCTATATGGCGGAAAAGTGTGGCCGAGTGAAAGTGGCTGTGGACCCGTTTTGTGGCGCCGGCGGAAACATAATTCAGCTTGCACGACTGTTCGACAAAGGTACTATAATATTTTTTACATTAAACATAAATAAAACCGTTTTCGTGGAAATAAAATGTGAATATATTATTTCTACTTAATTGGTAATTACCAAAATGTAATAATTGTCTGTACCTATTATTTGCGGATTCTAATAATTGTAATATTTTCTGTTTGTAATAGTCATTGCGGTAGATATTGACCCAGACAAGATTGTGATGGCCAGGGAAAATGCCGCGATTTATGGTGTACTCGATAAGATCGAGTTCGTTGTTGGAGACTTCTTCAAATTGGCAAAGCACATAAAGGGCGACGTTATGGTCACATCGCCGCCATGGGGCGGTCCAGAGTACAACAAAATGGGTGTTATCGGGCCGTTAGCTTTAAGCATGGATAAAATTCTGGAAGTGGGGAAAACGATTGCCCCGAAAATACTGTTACATCTCCCGAAAAACCTTGATAAAATTGAAGTTTGTACATCATTTAGCTTAAATATAATTATATTATTATTTATGTGGAACTATAATTTATATTTTAAATGTCTATAGTGCTGGAAAATGTGCAACGGAATTGGTGCCAGCCTTGGCAAAATCGAAAATGTATTCATTGACAAATATCTTAACTCGATATTGCTGTATGTCCGGTCCAATAATGTAAGTTATAAGTCATTGTGTATTTAATACAATAAAAGCATAGTAAAAAAATAATTAATAGACTATATTATTAATATAGTACCTACTTAATGAATTTAATATACCTAACCGTATATACGTATACATGACAATATTATAATAATGTATTATTTATATTTGAATTCATTAGAACAATTCCGTACCAGACGTTGCTCCCAAACTGGTCGACATCCACCTGCATAACTGTAAGTTGAAAACGTCTATATTTAAAAACTGTTATAGTATAATATTTATCTAATAAATTAATTTTCTTTAGCATTCCACAAGAATGAACGGTATTGTTTACAAACTTACCAAAGTTACCTGGTGGATGTCGACGTGTTGGTGAGCAGCCGTCGCGTATCGGTCTGATGCACGTACGGAAAAGTCATTATTGGACCAGCCATATAATCCGTCGAGAAGAGCTATCTGTCTATGAATGCATTTTCAGATTTTTAGGCCAATTCCGTTGTCATTTTCTAATCATTCATTATTTTTATTAAGGTTGAGATGTAACAGAATTTTAGGGGCTATTGTAATTCCCACTTCCCAGAACTTACTCATACATATAGCTGACAGCCCGATTACCTACATTTTTGTGTATTCTGGTCCACCCCATGATGGCGAAGTAACGATCACGTCACCGTTTATCTGATTTGCCAGTTCGAAAGAGTCTCCAACAATTTCCTCGGTTAGGGACGCCATAAATCGGAGCATAGCGCTGGCCACCATCATTTTGTCTGGGTCTATATTTACAAAAATGACAGGTACTTAATATTTATTATAATATAATATAATATTACGATTAAGTAGAAATAATATTTTCAAATAATATTACAGTCGGCAGTCGAACATCAACCGAAAGAAGTTTCCACTGCGCCACAAAACGAGTCTACGCCGGTCACTGAACAAGTCCATCCAGCATCGTATTGATAAATCATTTTCCATCATAATCATATATATCATCTATCATCTATCATATATCATCTATCATCTATCATCTATCATCTATCATTGCAATATTATAATTATTCACCTAAATGCTCCTAAATGTACAGTTAATAAAAGTATTTGTTGTTAAAATAAAATTGAGCTCTACATTATTTGTACTTAATAATTATTTGGGTATAAAGGAAACATATTTTAACCATACAAAATTAGATAAACTAAAAGACAAATAATAAGTAAATACGTCGTGTTAAAAATAGTTTTTAATTAATAGGTAGGTACTTCAACAAAATAAAATGAAATACATAATATTTCATTGTTAGGTCACAGACCTTTTTTACTGTTATAGACCAGCCCATAATCCTATCCCAAATAGTACATTGATTGCTGACAGTGGTGCTGCGCTTTTAGTATAAATATTATATATTATGAATATATTATAATATATATTTATATTTTATCTTATCAGAATAACTCAGTAACCGAAATTCGTCACATTTATCTTGACACAGTGTAGAAGGTAGTAAAAGTGGTAAAATTGCTATGCTTATATAGTCATATATACATACAAATTTACTTGCGAGCTTAATTTTTCTAGACCTATAATAAGCCGCGAAATCTTCAATGATTTTTTCATAATTTAAATGTTCGTGGGCTCTTCTTATAAAGCCAAGCCAGAAAGACGCTCTTGGTACGTGATACTTCTCAAATAAGTTTCTATAAGTTCTAACTTTGAGCATCTGCGTTCTGCGCTTGCAGAAGTTATATTAGAATAGCTAACATTATTCTAAGAGCCACGACTGAGTTTGGAAAAGCTCCATTGCTTTTTTTATAAAATTAAATACTTCAATAGGAGTTACCAATTTATCGAATAAGTTTTGCCAAATCAAAAGTTCTTTTTTTGTGAATTGTATGCGTTTTATCTATATTGCGCGTGCGTCGCTGAGAGAGAAAACACAAATTGCGCTGACATCGTCTTATAGTTAATCTTTCGAGAATTTGTAACTATAAGTATTTATTGAGGGGACTCAGATTTGTCCATTACTTTTTTCATTATAGGCTATAACACTGCATAAAATATCAGCTAAAACAAAAAATCGATGATTATTTAGCGAGGAAAAAAGCATGTAAATTATAATTTATAAATAAAGTGATACATTATTCACTATTTATTGCTATGTACCTAATACCTATATATATGTATTATAACAGGTACCTAATATTAAGTAATAATATAATATACATTATAATTATTTTTCGTACAGGGGCCTTATTTAAAACTTTGGCCCCTGCCCCTCAAAATGTCTTAATCCGGGCTTGGTTGTATGCGTTTTATCTATATTGCGCGTGAGTATTCCCTCGAAAGTTGTGCTAGCATCATCTTATAGTTAGTTTTTTGAGAATTTGTAACTACAAGTATTTATTTTTATAAGCATGCATAATTAATACCAACAAATTGTTATTATTCTTCTCCGCACTTATTTAACCATAACACGTACGGTATCAAAATAAATTATTTTAATTTAGCTAGGCTTGTGGCAACAAGAAGTTAATTAATTAATTTTTTTTATTTATAATATTGTATTTATCATTAAATTTTTTATTGATAAACTTATAACTTAACTTGAGCGTGAGATCCTAGTATTAAAATTTAATAAACGTCTTAGTACTTAACAGCATCACTGATATTATGTATAGTACCTACTACGACTTTAAAATTGAGGAATTTTCGACGATGTAGTCTATTGTGAATACCTACAGTTTATCGGCACCGCTATTTCCGCGGTTTATATAGGCACTAGCTCTCCAAGCGTCGCTGGGGGAGACCCCCAAACCCCCCGAGTTGGCGAAGAGTTTTAACCGATGTCGGAAGCTGCAGTGGTCTTTTGATCTGGTCGTCGATCTCGAGTCGGTTGGTGTGTGATAAGGAGATCTGGTGAATCTGGAACTGTGATAAGGTTAGGACCACCGCAGTTCGACGTGGTAGCCCGGGTTATGCCGCCGGAAATTTGAAATTCCGTAAAAAAATCATATAGCCGCCGCGATTTTTTTGGTGTCTAGCAGGTTAATCACCTCAGTTATCCGGGTAGGCAATCCGACTTTGTCGGATAGCGGACAATGTGGGACGGCCGGGTCACGGCATCAGGTATGCAATCCAACTGCGTCGGATCGCGGACAACGTTCTTTACTGCCGCCGAAAAAGCAAAAATAAGTAATAAATTACGTGAAAAAAAATTTAAAAAATTTCGGGCGTCCATGCAAATCATATAGCCAACGAATTTTTTTGAGCGTCTAGCAGGTCAGTCACCTCAAAAAGCTTTCACCGTAGTATATGACTACACACAATGCAAACGATATACCACACAACCCTAAAAATCATATTCTATATACCTACCTATGATATATGAACTAATAAATACATACATATCAATATAATCGTTCTATATACAAGTAGTCTGTTTCAATTTTACAAATCATCGTGGATCGAATTGTTTCTTCTTAAGAATACGTATGCATTGTATAGGTATTTTGAGGGGAAAGATCTTCTGTCACAACGCTTGATTAGAAATGTGTTTTATATTTATATAGTATCGTTTTAGGTACCTATAAAATGTGTCAAATATACAAGTGCCGACAGTGCCATTCTTATCAGAATTTGATCGAGTAGGTACAGCTTGGCACTGGGCCCGAGAGTAATCAGTTATTTTTCAAAGTTTTTCAAGTAAATAATATGATACATAATAGGTATTTATGTATAATAATAATTTTACTATTTGTATGCACAAAGCAGTGTATAATGATTCATAGTTTATAGCGTAAAACGTTACCGATAACGAATGAGACGCGTATAAATATTATTAAATATATAGAGGAAGGTTTTTGCGAACGGTCCAAAGTATATATTATTATTATTTTGATTTAACACTTTAACAATAAACATTATTTTTTAGATAGTATTGTTTTATACAATTATACATATAGGTTTACGAATTAAGTTATTTGCAAATTGCAATGAACCTGACGTTGATTTTTTGCACAAGCGTAGTTTTCTATAATAATGAAATTCCGAATTCGTGTAAATAAAACTACTTAATTATTATAATAGACCGTGTAACAGAAGTGGTTAATAATAATTTCCCTGAAATTACAAACTACTTATTATGGATAAACATTGCAAGCAATTTAAAATAAACAAAATACAATTTTTGATGTAGATTCCTTTATTAAGCATATTTTAAATAGGATTTGTATTTGACCCATTGGCGCAACTAGGGGGGGGCTAAGCCCCCTGACTAAGATTTAGCCCCCCACAAATATCCCTTATTTATTTAGATATAAGCCCCCTATGCCGGGCCTATGGGTTATTTTAAATAAATAGTTTTGTTAGCCCCCTCAGAATTTTGACCCTAATTGCGCCTATGATTTGACCCCGCTATTTATTTAACTATTCAAAATAAAACATTCTAAGGCTATGCCCTATATTATACTTAAGTTGTAGGTATACAGTGGACTTTATGTGACTTTAAGTCAGGACTTTAAATTGTAGATTTTTCAAATAATTCCTCGGAATACTTATATACTCGTTCGTATATAGGTATCTCAAGTTCGGGACGCCTTCGAGTGGATTATCAAATATTTATTTTTTATTAATCATTTAATTATTATACGTATTAAAATGTTTATTAAAAAAGTTGCGATTTAAGTGGGAAAATAATATTATAGCATGTGTCAAAAGTGGATTGGTCGTTACAATTTTACTGGTCAAAACGCAGTAAATAATAAATAATATATGATATGAGTATAATATATGACTGAATATTTTTTAAATCAGTGTAGTATTATGTTGTAGAAATCACGTGCAGTTTAATTATTCAAAGGTCACATTCGACTATAATTGATCGAAACCAGATTCCGACTGATCAAGAATATTGCTACATATTATATTATGTAGTGTCGTAGTGACCACTATATTATAATATTAAAGTGGTAGAGCATTAATTTTAAATAGGTACGGCAATGGACTGTCTAGTATATACCTACATATTATATATTAATACAGCAGAAATGCAGAATAATATATATAATATATATGACACAACAATAATATAACATAATAATAAACGCACATTTCATAAGCGTCAAATGCAAATTTGTTTGTTTTTCATAACAATAATATTATCAAGTATTAATTTCCAACGTCTTTATGTATAGACGATATTTTTGTCGATTTTGTTAACCCTGAAAACTGTCACCATTATTAAAAATATTGTCGACTGTCGTATTGATGACGGTATCGTTGAAATGTCAGAACTATATTGTATATAGGTTTAAGGATACCAGTTACCATCTAAATTGTCAAGTACCATTGATTATAAATTATAATACTAGCATCTATATCAATTCGTATACCAATTCCTCATACCGAACCAAACTACCTAGAGAAAAATGCACCGTTGCCCTCAACATATTATAAATGTACTATAGGGACGACCACAATACCACACCAGGCGTAAAATATATATCTATTCTCCATTCACTTTAAGAAGGAACCTCAACAGCGACCAGTTTTCATCGGGTGGGGATCAGGCAACACCTGCGGTTCGCCACTCCGAACTATCAACCAACTTTGTGGTTAAGCCAAATCAGCCGCCGGGGTTCCTTCTTAATGTGAATGGTCAATGGAGTATATGTTAAAATGAATTTAATAAAAGAATAAATGCAATATTTACAATGATAATTTATTATAATAAGCACCAAGCGGCAAACGTTGTAATTTGTCAACAAATTTTCGAGTCGAAAATCACCCATATTGGTAAAATTTTAATATTTGTAAAATATTTTACGTTGAGGGCAATTTCAGGTATATTCGGTTAAGGGTAACTGGTACATTTGGTTGAGGGCATCTATATAAAATTTTTAAATTCCAAAAACAGTCAGTGGTCAACAACCGATTTTAGCTCATTATTTATACTCGTTAAGATAATTAGATACCTATGTATATTAATTTTTTGCAACACAAATATTTACCTATATACACATGTGTACGGTGTACTTATGTATAATTTACCTACTTATAAAACCGTGATTTCGTTGTTACAGTGTGTTTGCGGTTGATGAAAGGCAGTTTACGATTATTACAGCAATCTCTCTGTGTGTAAATCTATACACGCCGTATACTGTCTATTTGGTCTACATAACGTTATTAGTTGGTCAACCGAGGCTGCTACTGCAGCCTGCAGATAAAGCTCCGCTGTATAAACCCTTAACGTATCACTGTATCAGCCGACTATAATGCATTAAGTGTTTTAAGTTAGGTTAGGTTAGGTTCTACGAGGTAGAAGTGAAAGGATATTTCAATAATATTATAGGTATACCTACATATTATTATATAGACACGCGCTGAGGCTGAGAGATTATAAATATACTATATAGGTAGTCTATAAACACTTCTTATACTTCGGAGCTCACGCGTAAGCAAATCTAGAATAATGACTATACGAACAATAAAATAATATAATATAACCATAGGTAAAAATGTGAAGCAAAAACACTGAATTTAAATGTTAAAGAAAAAGGAGAATGAGGCTATGTGGGTGAATAAAAAAACATTTAAAATATTATGATAATAGGTAAGCATTATAATATAATATACAATATATCATGAAATATTTTGTATATTATATAAAATACTACGTATGTAATATGTCAATATGATGTTTATATGTCTATATAATATACCTAGATTAAATTATTAATTTTCTTATAGTCTCTGGTCAGCACTTGTTTGGGAGCTTCTCGCTTGTTCTTTATGAGATTTGTGATAATATTATATTATGTCTCTGGAAATTGCCAGAAAGAATAATTTATTATTTTCATCACAATTGGAGGAATAATTTATTCTCATATCTCTGTAATATGTTTGAAAACAGGGATGAAAATCTGGTTCGCTGCGCATGACATATATTTTCAAAAAGGAAGTCATCGCTACGACGCCGCGACGATTGCTGGTGCTGCAGTAGATCCTACGCGTTATATATATTATTATATAAAAGGAATATTAGATGGAATAGTGGTACACCAATTATAGTTTATGGAAGAATACCGTTCCGCGGGGAATTTCTTCGGCAATACAGTAAAATTGGTGTGTATATTTTAAATTTTAAACAATTTAATCGTATTTATTCGTATAAAATATCATGAAAAATATATTACACGCGGCCGCATCGGGCGGCGCCGTGTCGAACTGAACGGTCATCAAACGTGCACACGGCGGGTGCAAGTATAATCCGCGTAAAAACGGTTTATAAGAGAGAAAAAAAGCGCTAAACGTAGAAAAAATATTATTATTAGTTATTACATATATTTTCGTTGTACGTATGTACAAAATACAAATATATATAATGTAGTATATTATATAGGTTTATGGTAGAAGCGGCATTGTAATAGTAATTTATTATACCGTCGTCGACACGCAAACGGATATCTCGGTGGCCGCGGCAGCTCGTTGTCGCGCAGGTCCCCGATTGCACTCACTCACCTTCCTCTTACACACTGACTCACTCTCTCTCTCTCTCTCTCTCTCTCACTCACTCATACGCACACATTCGTCGTATATTTACTATATAATATATATATATACTATAGGTAGGTGGTTAGGTATAGATATAAACAATCACGTGTGGTTAAATTCGCTAATGAAGTTCAAAGTCATCGTCGAGTCGTCGTCGTCGTCGCGTTTAAACGGCGATTTATTACGTTCGCCATTGTATACACTATATACGGTATATACACAGACACACACCAGGACTACTACATTTATGTGTACCTATATACAGGGTGATTCATCATGCATGCTAACCCTAATTTTTTCATTTAATAATGAATTTATTCAAATTCAGATCTTTGGAATTTTTTTTTTACTAGTATACTTATGGAGTATAATGTGGTCATGAAAACTTCTATTTTTAAAATGAGAACCCCTCCTTTTTATGTAAATTATTTATTAATTAATGGATACATTTTTATAACCTATAGTTCAAAATTCGAACGAGTAGATTCTTAGTTATTAAAATATTTATACAAAGGATAAGGTCCTTAAAAATGGTTTTATAAAAATATAAAATAAATGTAAAAGTAGGTATAATATTTATAACGCTTGAAGTTTTAAAGAATTAAAAATTTCCAAATCACCTTATACCACATAATACACATCCAAATCTATTATCGTGAACCTATTATAGTGCTCACTGCTCATAAATAACTCATAATATTTCGACTTTCGAATTTTGATTCCGATACGTCATCAATTCATCATTTTCAGAAGAAGTATCCGCTAAATAATTATTACTGTTTATGGAATTCGGGTATTGTCATTTGGAAAAAACAGAAGTTTGTATCACTTCAGAACGGTAAAGCGCGTAGTACGAAAAATCTCAGGAATTTGAAAATATGGCCTACCTAGTACCTATAGTAGGTACCTATGCCTATTTAAAAATTCCAAAAATCGGATTTTGAACAACTACTACTGCATTATTGAAGGAAAAAAAGTGGGTGATCATGCTTGGTGAATCATCCTGTATAATGGTTCGTATATAATATGTAGGCTCGAGTGTCGATATGTATACATACCGGTTATTAATGGACGCGAGACGCGTTTTTTACACCGCGTTACGTTTCGATCGCACATTTGCACGATGTACATACTATTATTATTATATGTATATGAACGTATATAATATTATGCGTACACAAATAAAATAGTACGACGCGCGTATTTTATAGATAATTTATATTATATATTATGTAAAATAAAAACACCACTTTTTCCCCGTCCGTCGATATACGTTTTGAATTTATGACGGCTTGTCGTCACTAAATATTGATGCGGCGGCGGCGCTACAGCATTATAATAATATATATATATATATAGGAAGGTCTTTTTTCTCTTTCTTTTTCCTCTGAATATCCTTCTTCTATTTACGGCCCGCCAGTCTTCCGACTATGGTTTGCACTTAGGGGCGGACATCGTCGTAAAGATGCCATCACGCACACACACGCACACACACTATACTCGTCCACAGAGTACTATATAGGTACAATATATACATGTATTATACCTACACCTATATACACAGCCACAACAACAACAAATACAACAATAATAATAATAATAATATGTACACCGCCGCGGCCATCGGTCTTTCGCGTGGGTCTATCGATAGTGTTTCGCGCTTACGATATTTATTTGATTTGGGTGTGTGTTTGTGTGTGAGAGAGTAAGTTTACTACGTTTAATCCGACGAGTATAATACTATAATATACTGTACATAATATTGTTCAACCATCACTGCTGCAGCAATGTTATAAAAGTACGTATATCTATAGTCTCTCCCCAGTCCCCCCACCTATGCCTCACGAGGAAAAAAAATATCCACTCTGATTTATGTATCGTTTTTCATTTTCGGGCCTCCGTTTGTCTATATAATATAACGTTTTGACGTTCGCCCCGTGTTTACACTACACCTATAAGTTGGTTGCACACACACACACAGGTAGGTATATATTATATAATATCTATCCGTCACAAGCGAGGGCGACGAAGTATGATGATAGACGACTGCTGCCACGTGACCGTGTCACCTGCTGTATACTTACCTATTATACTTATATTTTATAAAAATGGGATTTTTCCAATGTTATTATTTCTTTGCGCGACGTCCATTAAGAGTTTTTCACGATTTGTTTGGATCGTCGTTGTTGGATTAATGGTTTTTTTTTCTATTTCTATACATAATATTCGTCTCGCCGCCGTTCAGAAGTTGCGATGGTGCACTACAGCGGTCCTTTCCAGCGGTGGAGAAGACTATATAGTACTATGACCTGCAGCACTGGACCGCTGCACAGGCTCGATTCCGGATATCGCATAAAACACACACACACACACACACACGTCGTTGGACCGCGGGAGTCGTTTATAAAATGAAAAAGTAAGTACCTTATGCACATTTTTCTTTACGTTTGAAATTTCTTATTTTCCACGTCAACGGTAGTACGATTTCCGACACGACTCTCCGTCGAACGATTTCCGTGTGTTACGCGCTGCGATCCTCTACGAGTTTTGCATCCACGGTATTAATTTTATATTATATTTGTGTACAACAACTGAACAACTACGAGATTTAAAATCCTATATATAATTCTAAATGTAGGTAACATACAATACTATAATATAATATATTATTTGAATATTCATTGCGTAAGTCATAAAATATACATACGTGTCTACTTCGACTATATGTATATAGCCGTATAGGTAAGTAGGGTGAGCCGTATACGGGGCAAAAGGGCTTGGGGTGCCTGTGTAAAGGATGAATTATTACCGACATCCCCGTAGCCCCTCCCCCCCGCAGCATCCTAAATCGTAGACCCTATATAATCGATCCGTTTAAAAACGACAAATTTCCTTAACGATGTCGGCGGTGGCGGGTTCGAACGCCAACAGCGAGAATTCCGAATCGAAATAAAAGTTATTTCGATTTTTTCGGATATTATTATTCTACCGATGGGTTAAAATTGCATATTATAAAACATAATTATTATTGGACTGTGATTGTTATTTTTGAAGAAAATTTACTTCGGATCGATGTCATCGAATACGGGATAATAAATATGAACGTGAGTATATATAATTTCAATCAAAATGTGATGATCAAAATTGGTCTTGGTCTTGCGGTATTGCAAGATTCTCGCTACAAGAACAAGACTATATGGTATCGACTATACCGGCACTAGCAAGACCAAAACAATACAGACGCTGCAAGACTCTTTCAAATTTATTTTTCCCCCGAAAACATAATGTTAGTGTATCTTGATTTAACTAACTAATATATAACGAAAATAATAAGAAATTATCTTTATATAATTATTAAATTTGATCGATATTTGAGGAAATGGCAAATAATTGAAAAAAAGATAAGAAATAATTGGAATTAATATTACAAAATAATATACTTAGATGTTTGATAATTATTAGCAACTACCAAAAAATTATTTCATTTTCCAAAAATTGATATAGACTTCGAAAATACTTCTTTGAATTTAATACTAATAATTTCTGGAAGTCATTGCGGACAGAAATGGTCTATTACCAATAAATATTAAAATAAACCTAACAATCTAGTACCAGTGGCGCACACAGGATTTTTTTTCGGGGGGGGTTGTTCTATTAATAATTCACTATAGAGGCATTGTATAGCCCTATGCTAAAAAATTATAAAACGTATCAAAATAGTATGAACTATATTTGTACATCCAATATATTTTATAGTCTATATACTAATTATAACATTTTAATTTATTATTAACAGTTTAAAGGTCAATGAATACAAAATTAAAATAGTCAAATTTTTATAATAGAACAATGTATGCAAAAAAATATAATTTTATAAATTTAATGCCAATCTCTTGTTTGAAATGAATCAATGAAATTCAATTGTCTCTATTTTTAAAAATTATGATAGACTATGTAATAAATTTCTTAACATATCATTATTTTTTGTAATTGTGTATTTTTTAGAATTTAAATTAATCTTAATATTATAAAATTTAATTATTTTAAATAATTAAGTCATTGGCTAGTTTTATCAAATTTAAATATGGAAATACATTAAATACAGAATTCAAATGTACCTTTTAATGTTAACTGTATCTAATGGTTCTTATATTATTTAACATAGTCCAATAATAATTACATAATTACATTGATATTGATTACATGATCGGGCTGATCCTGACTATCATTAGATATTTTTACCTCAACCTCTTGAGTGTCCTGACTAACTTGCAATAGTTGCAATGAGTGATCAACATTTAGCTCCTATAAAATGCCATTTAATTTATAATAAATAAGTACCACCATTCACCAATACTAATTTAAAACATTTTTAGAAAACTTTTGAAGTTAGTACTTAAATAATTAAATAAATGAAATAAAAAATGTATTTCTAAATTCTTACTGTTATTAGATTTGAAGTTGAGGGTTGTTCATAATTTTTTTTACACTTTTTGTGAAAAAATGACGTAATATTACCATGGGCAATCCTTTTCTTTTTTTCACTCATAATGTGAAAAACTTAAAATGAAATAAATTTAATACTTATTGACTGAGTTATTGTCTAATAGATTTCCATTGACTAACCAAAACCAATAACAATTAACAATAATTTAAAAACACGTTATCACAGATTACGTAGCAATGCAATTCCAATTTTAAGGGGAAATAGTCACCGATTACAAGTAACGAATTTCTGGTTATAATATATTTGATAAGAAATAAAGACATGATGAGAAATTTGTTCGTGGGTTGTTTCTAGACGCTCGTAATGAAGGAAGACATTTCGGGGGGGGTTATGACCTCCTAACCCCCCCCCCCCTGCGTGCGCCACTGTCTAGTACTAACATACTATGGTAAATAAAATGAGAATAAAAGTCATAAGTTGAATAATAAATTAATAAATAAACATGAGTTATGTGTGTGTAGTGACTGATCATTAGCGTGTGTGAGTTCCCCGAACGCTTTATTTAGTTATAGATGAACTACGGCCTAAGGCTGAGATTCTTGGAAATCAGTGACGTAAATACGTGTAGTTACAAAGTCACTACATTTAGCGATCAAAAAAGCTTCAATATGAAAGTCCCAAAAAGTTGAAGAAAAATTCACCCAGTACTAAAAGTCCGATTTTAATTTTGAAAACATACTTTAATTCCTTATCTATTTTCTAGGTTATGTAGGAAATGGATTTTCGATTTTTTTTATTGTTTCATAAGTATGGCACCAAATATATTTTCTTTTTTTTTCGAAATTCACCTTTACTTAATAGTGTTACTAAAAAAAAAAAATCAAAAATCCATTTTCTACATAACCTCGAAAAGAGCGAATAAGGAATTTATTTTGATATGTTTTCAAAATTAAAATCGGGCTTTTGGCAATGGGTGAATTTTTCTTCCGCTTATTGGTCTAAATGCAGAAAAAAACGACCAGCTTTCAACAGCCTTAATGTTTTATATTTGGAACAAACGATAGTACAATACCTACTATATTTATATATTTCATTATTTGTTGAAGTGAACATTGTAAATTTATAAAACATAACAATACATTTTTTTAAATAGATTATACCCGAGACTGAGTCTGCAAGACCAAGATTTTGAAAGTCTTGGTCTTGGTCTTGTTTTGATCATCACTATCAAAATAGGGTATATGTCAATTGCGCCAGAAATCACAGGTAAGGAAAAAAAAATTATGGGATTCAAAAAGGTTATACATCAACTGCGCCGGACGATATTTAAGTCCAAAAAAGATTATGCATTAATTGCGCCGGCAATACTGAAGTTGAAAAATAAGCTGATTACACACTAGGCTATAGTATTCAAAAAGAAAATAAAATACAAAATAGTAAGTATAAAAAACAAAAAACAAACATTGATGATCATATTTCAAGATATAAAAACGGTACTATCAATATGTTTCAATTTGTGAAGTCGGTAAGTCACCATTACAAGAAATGAAATTTTAATACTTTTTGACAATTTATTCATATGTAATTTATCATCGTTTATTTATATGTATTTTAATTTTTATGATTTAATTTTATGAAATTTTTTATATTTTTTAAATTACACTTTATTTTATATGTTTGATAGTTTATATTATAATCTAATTATAGTATAATAATATAATATTTTATAATATCTTCCTGGCACAATAGATATATATTATGTATACCAAATTAATTGGTGATAAATTTATTGGCGCAAAAGACGTATACCTTTTTCGTTTGGGATAAATCCACCGGCGCAAAAGATGTATAAATTTCAGGTAGTCTAGAAAAATCGGCGCAATTGACAAACACCGTCAAAATATAGTTAGTCGTTTATTATATATAGGTGTAATTTTTATACCGTGACTAATTTATACCAAATCAAATTTTACTATACTATATTAGTAGGTATATTATATTGTATTATATACATCTTGTAAAAAAAAACTATAAACACAGGGTCGTGTGGTGTGTATTTACTTATGAAAAACAACAGAATACAGCATAGAATAATATATTATATTCAAAAATATGTTTCTATTTCTCTAAAATGTATTAATGAAATTGTTTCATGAGATTAGTATCAATACCTATATCAATAAATCGAAATTATTATTCATACAAAAAAATATACAAAATATATTATTATGATTTTTCAGTTTGATGAAGTATTAACCATCATCATATTATAAAATAAAATAAATTTTAAAAAAAATTCGATAATTATAATTTTTATCTAGGTCTTGTTCTAATATTATGACTTCTCAGTTTAATTAACTATCGTACTATACAAATAATATCTTTAAAAAATAAATACAGTTAGTTACAACTTATATTAATACTAATATTGGAACGTTTGATTGTGCATCATATCGTATTTTTCCTTTTACCCAATTATAATATGTACAGGACTTTTTCACCACAAACTTTTTCAACATCGACTTTTTACGCCTCAGATTTTTTCACCACTGACCACTTTATTTACTCGGACTTCTTTTCCTAGGACTTCTTTACCTCGGACTTTTTGGTAGTCTACCAAGAAAAACAATCGATTGCCTTATGTAACTATTAAAACAATCTAGCATGTTTGCCCAGATGTTGAAGTTACGACACAGTACTTAATACAAGTAACACAATAATATTAAGACTTAATTGAAGTAATGTACCTATCCACTGGCTATTATATAGATATCTAAAAACATTACGTAAAGATAGACCGTAGACAACGATATTACGTTTCAATATATACTACCTATGTAAATATCAATTTTTATAATAAGTTTTGGACATTTTGATACTTGTGATAAAATAATTGGGTAGATTAAAAAAAAAATCCCATTTAGATCTCCTAGACTTTATTATAAGAGTAATAGTTCAAATCGGTAGGCAACATAACGTGCACGGTGAAGAAAAAAAAAACTAAGTTAGGAAAGCTCTGTCGGCGATAGTGTTGGGAATAGATAATTAAATTATTGTCTAGATAAAGATAATAGAAAAAAAATAAGGTGCATTTTTTTATACTTGGGAAAAATTATGCAGTGCGGCTTAGCCAGAAACCTCCCAAGGTGGGGATAACCACTCTATTATCTAACCTATTATAGATTAAATACCATGTTTATATTTTATACTATAATACTATATAGCCTTGACTGTATACTACACAAACCAAGGGGGGTGACCGGGCCCCTCGAACAACCAAAATAAGCCACTGGAGGAACTATTGGTACAACGATTATCAATATTATATACGTCTACACAATTAATTTTCTCCTTTAAAAAATTTAAATCCGTGGTCTGTGCTAATGTGAAAATAGGATGTGCGCTCAATACCTACATAATATGTATTTAGCTACTTATAATTTATAAATGATTTACCGTTTATGCCTATATTTATTGCGTACGGTGTACACACTCTAAATTACTATCTTCTTATATGTATATTATATATGTAGGTACATTGTACACACACCCAAGTACATATTATATATATGTATAAGGATTTAATTATATAGTAAATTAACTTACCCTAATTCGACTGCAGACTTGCCAGGTATTCGATGGACGGAGGAAGAAGAAACAGATTTAACATTGATTTACTTACAATTTAATATTAATCAAGCAGGGAGAGTGTCGAGTTGTGTGGATCGGTCCGATGGTCGCCGTCCGAGCGGATGAAAATTAAACAGTTTGTTTAGAAAATAATGGTATAAATGTAAAATAATATATGACCACAGATGTTTACATCAGTGTGACTGTATATACAATCTTATAATATATAATAATATGATGATGGCATATTATTACTCTATGTATGAGACTCTTTTTAGTATTATCTAGTTATGAAGAGCGGCTATCATTGCAGGTATGTGTTACACAATATATTACTTGCATCATTAATTTGATTATGTTTTTAAACTAATGCTTTTGCTCAAATTCAATAAAATATATACTATTGGGTATGCACTTAGGGAATTTCACGGGATATATAAAATACTATGCGTACTTATAGGTTAAAATGGTTAAATGCATAATATAGATATACAACATAATTATTATAATATATATTAATATTATGGATATAGACTGACTAATTCGTCTATAAGACACGAATATCTATAGTCTTCTACTATTCTTTAATCTATGAGTAGGTATATAGTAGTGTATACTGTATACACAGAAATACGCTATAATAAAAAGTTTATAATAATAGGTACCTATATTTTCAACTTCAATGCGAGTGTGGGGGAGAGGAGTTTCAATCCATCACGACTAAAAAGCTGTCTGTTTTTAAGGGGCCACATCCCCCCCATTTTCAACCTGTGGATTAAGGTGTTTTAAACTCATGTATACAGCAACTGTAAAAAATATCATACAATGTCTGTACTCTGTAACCACATTTAAGATAGGTAGATTAATATTATGGCTGACTGATTATGGCCATGGCAATAAGGATAATAGGAGCCCAAACCCGTAAAACATTACACTTAATTCTCCACCAGACTGAGCAAACGTCTTCGAGGCCATCCTATAGTCGACACACAATTAACGGATTACCAATGTTATAAAATATTTTTTTAACCTTAGTATAACTTAATGTACAACAAAAAACGGTAAGTCATATTAAAATCAGCTTTATATAAGTTTTAAAATAGGAATAACATTCACTAGTTACAAATGTATAACATAAATATGTAAAATAATTTTACTATTAATAATTATAATTGTATATGGAGCGGTAAAATGCAGCCGGACACAACTTATCACCTTCACCATCACCACCACCAAGACGATATCATTTTACTGCTTTCTGACACATGTGTGACAAGCTTTTACCAAGCACTAATATTTATTAAAAATCAATTCTAAAAAGCGCCAACAACAATTTTAAAACTGATATATAATTTAACAAGATAACATCAATACATAAATATATTATATAGTGAATAAATTGTAAAACAAAAATTACATTGTAGAATATTAACAGTAAGAATAACAGCACAATAACAAATAACTAATAAGCCAATGACGTTGCAAAATATATTATTGGGTTAAACATTAAATTGTTGATTTTAGTCTTATAATTGAAATTTGTCACATGAATAACATAATTATAACACTATATTATTTTAATAAATTAGAATTGTTAATGTAAATGATTAAATTTAAAATTATTCTACTTCAAAAGTATTATTATACAATACAAGTAATTAGGGTCTATAAATAAATAATATTAGTAATAAGTTGACAACGCCATCGTACGCATTTATGCATTTATTAATACATAAATAATAAGACAATTATAATTTGTTTGATAATCTAAGTATAATAACAAATTAATATTAAATGATCAAGCACCAATTTTTAGACTTTTAACAGTCATAAACATTGAGTTTATAAAATTCGTTAAGTGTTTTACAATATTTGTCTATGAGTGGCACGTATTTACCCTGCTTAAAATCTAAAGTATTTGTAATACATAATATAATTAATATAAGCTATCGAGCAGATTTGGCAAATAGTTTTAATTAACTGGTTTATTTAATTAACAATATAGAAAAATATAGAAAATATTAACAAATCTTCAAAAATAATAATAAAAACAAATTGACATAATGAAAATGAATACATATTAATTTGGCAAAGTGAGTTTAAATGTATACCGTGTGTTAAGTGGTAAAAAAATAGAAAATGTTTATGATATATGATGTATTTATGTAATACTAAAAATAACCATTATTTTTTAAATACCCAAGCCCAAAGTATTTAACTATCAAATACCAACTTTTATACGATTCACAATAGATAAAAAAAGAATAAATTATGAAATTTAAATCTTGCTTTAAGAATGAGTAAAAATATATTTGTATACAATATCAATATTAAATGCAAAAAACAAAAATGAAAATAGTTAATATCAATTTCATATTTTGAAATTAAAAAATGTAAAAGGGGTAAAATGTTTTAATGATTATATAAATTGAATTGAATACTTTTTAATAATATTATATATCATTATGATTTTTAGCCAACAACTAGAGCCATCAGACATTTTTTGTAGTCACCTGATGTATCGTCCTGCAACAAAAAATTGATTAATAAACAAATAAGATTTCTGTAGACACCAAAAATATAAACAAAGTAAATAAATAGATTGGTTTTTTTCTACAATGGTTTCTAATGGATGTGTGCAAAATCAACATTTTTAGACTTAGGTTAAAATAAGTTCAAGCAAACCAATAGTTTTAAATATTAGATAATTATTGATTAATTCAGCAGTCAATCATTAGAAGCAGTGGCATGGCGAGGCAAGTTTTGGGGGAGGCGGTGGTATAGATTTGTAAAATGTATTGCTTCTAAATTATGAACTTGAGAGTTGAGATATCAGCAAATGTTGGTATACATCCTGTTGTGGGTGGGTGGATGGTTTGATGGATAAAATATATTTAGCTCCTTTAATTAAAATTGTTCACCACACCACTGATTAGAGCTAATATATTTTTCATTCACTACTCGTGCAGTCGTGCAGCAACTCACCATAGTATCAGACTGTTGATTCGCATAAATAAAACAAAACAAATTTCAAATTAGGTGTTATATTTGTCGTCAATAGTTTTCTAATTATAAAACATTTTTTTTTGTTTATTGATTTATGAATATTTAATTTAAAAAAAAACTACTATATTAATAGTCTGATTAAATGAGATAGGTCATACATAGTATGAAATTTGAAGGTCACAAGCTTGAAAACATTTAATTTTAAATTTATCCTACACAGTATCATCACAAAACTTGATTATTATTATAAGTTTATTAAAAACAAAAACAATTATAATAGTACAGAGTACCGAAAGTTACCTTTTATAGTTTAATTCAATAAAGTAGAACTATTTACCTCTAAAATCTGTAATAATCTTAAAAGAATGTTGGATAATTTTTGGTGTGTATTAAAATATTACACTACACATAAGCAACGCCAATGCAATCATTTATCTCTCACTAAATTAACTTGGGTTTGACACACTATATAAGAGAAGGATACGAGTAGTTATTTCTCGCATCCTGCTATTATGCGCCACAAATGAGTCAAATCAAAGTTAAATTTCTGAGTGATAATTGATAAATGATTGTAATGACTAATGGCATTGCCTATCTATAGAGTCATTTAATCTATGCTTGAGTTATCTAACATTATTTTAAAATTGTCATGGATTATAGAGTTATTTAATCTATGCTAAAGTTATCTAACATTCTTTTAAACTGTTATAGATTATAGACTACATAATTGTTAATTTTTTTTTACTATCTTTTTGGTCCTTAAATTTGAATTAATTTAAAAAAAGTATTAGGTATCTAATATTTATTTTAAAACCTATATCATAATGTTTTATTATTACCTATAAAATAGTATAAAATTATTGAGTGGTTGATGTATTGTGAAACAAAATTGTAAAGCAACAGTAGCAAATCTAACTCCATTGGGAGGGAGCCACACACGTGTGTTTTATCTTTCTAACAAACATACAATATAGCGCATTTATGTTCAACAGGTCAATTTTTTATTTTGGCTTTTATTGATTTAATGATATCTTAATTTAAGTATTAAATTGAGCTATAACTGTGTAAAATATTATAATTTTTAAAATGCTTATCTCACTCAAAAATTTAAGAATTGATGAAAACCATTGAGATGCCCTAGAAAATATTCTTACCTTCAAATTTGATAATGAGCCACTCTAATAGGTAATATTTATGCAATGAATTCATTCTAATATTAAAGATAACATAAACAACTTGATACTGCTGAATTCAGATTTTGTACGTTGTAATTTTGTAAGACAGAGACAATACGTGAGGGTGTGATATCTTTACACAATTGTATGAAAAATAAATAATGGTAACATTTTTATAATTTTATTTTAATATCTAGTATTAAAAAAAAGGTCAGTCTTATATAACTACCTAAATGATTTAAATGAACCAATTTTTAACTAAAAATGTATTTAAATTTATAAGTCAGTTATGTTGGAATATTAAATTAGGCATCAACTTTATTTCATTGATGTACCTATCTATACTCTGTTCCAAAAGAGAAGACACCAGATTTACGGAAGAAAACCAGTTTTGCCCGTAGCAGCCTGGTGTCTTCTAATTAGGAACAGGGTATTGAAACTACAAAAATAAAAAGATGAATTTTATTGATTTTCACGTTTATCAAACTATTAAATCAATGTTTAATCAAAACATGACGTTTGAAAATTTTATCTCCAGAAAAACAAAAATAATTAAATATATAAAACCCATTTAAAACAAAAATTAAGATACATTTTCTTTCATTGCTGATAAAATATTTGGTATGTCTATTGCGAGAGGTAAATACAAAATAGTAAAATGTAGTAGATATTATAACAAGCTATGTTAAAAAAAATATTTTACTTAAGGACTGTTTTTTTTTTTAATTATTAATAAGTAATGCTTAGTAGTATGCTACACACTTGCATAATAATATATTGTCTTCTTACAAACATACAATATAGCATTATAATCTTATCTGTTTTCAGCAGTTTCAATTTTTGAGTAACCTTTAATAATAGAGAGAATTGACCCAGGTTGACCTATAATCAAACTAAAGGTAAGAACACTAACTTTGTTTTCGCTCTGGTTTTTCAAAAGATTAATCCTTATCAAATAACAAAATTTAATTTAATAATCGAGAACCCTTATTTTATAATATGACTAATATAATATATCATCGATAAAATATAATGCTTACCGCAATATCAGCCTCCAAAGATTTCCCATACATTGACATGTAAGCATTCTTAATATCAACCATATCTATTTCACAACGAGTTGCAACAATACGAATCAACGAACTATCATTTGTGCCAAAACCAGCCATGCTCTCATGCAAACGTTTGGCGAAGTATGAACTTTTGTCTCTTACGGATTTCACTGTAAAATTATAATAAAACAGTTTATGTACAAACCATTTAAATTAGAAAATTTCAAATCCTTACCAATTGCTCTAAGCCCATTCTCAATATCGCCACTGAATTCACTTTTGATAACATCTTCAAAATCTCTCCAGTAAGACGATGATATTCTAAAAATACTTGTTGTAGTTGACAGAAACTACGGCTACACAAGATCATGTTGAATGTAGACTCATCCGTTCCAAATTGTAGTTCACCTTTCAAGTTAAAATAATTTAAAAATACATTATTGGTTTACATTTTTTTTAAATGAATGAAATATTATACCAGCTTGTAACAAGTTTTGTGCATCAGCTTGTGCAGATGCAACATCAACAAATGTATTTTCATTGCGTTGTCCCTATACAAATAAAAGTAAAATTATATTATGATCGAGAAATAGTACTAAAGAGAAAACAAACCTGACAAAGCGACACTAATAATCTGCGGAAAGTTCCTGATGTTTCTCCCATAAGTTCTTTTTCTAAATCTTTTCCAAATACTAGAAAAAATATAATAGTTAAATTAATAAACAAATATAATAGATGAATACCAAACTTTTTAATATAAACTAAATTTAACTACATTTATGGTATGCCATTTTTATGTTATTAATCTCAGCATTAGAAGCAGTGCATATGATTTCAATTATTGTTTCTTCATTAGTGCCAATACCATCAATAGCTTTGTGAATTTCTTTAGCAAGAAAATCATAAGTAGGTGTCATGAGCGCTACAACCAAATCTTCAAACTTTCCACTCAATTCACTTTTCAAATCAGATATTAAATCCTAAAATAATAAAACATTATTTTATTTATCAAACAAATAAATACAAAAAAAATTAATAATTATGTAGTTACGACTCACAGCATGTCATAAGTCTAAAAAAAATTGTGTACGACTTACTTTACCAAACATAGTCTTGAATTGAATTGCAATTTCCTGTCTTTGAGAATTAACTCTATGGGCCAAGACCAGTATTATCGATTTTTCGTCAGTTCCAAACCCTTTCATAGCTTTACGCAATATTTCAGCATCACGACGTGGATCAAATGGATTGACTGGACGAAGCGTTGGATTAGACTAAAACAAAACAGAATGTTTTTTAATATGCATAACATAAATACAGTACACATTTTTTACAGGTACCATTATTCTTTTTTAAAACTATTGAGCTAATATTACAACGTACAATTAATGAACAAACTAGCAATAAATAATTATTAGTTACTGGTTATTGATTATAAAAATTAACATTGATTAAGAATAGGGCGTATGCATCATCCATTTTTGAATAATATGAAGAGCAGAATATAAAAGCTAATTATCATGTTATCAGCATTATCTTAACTATGGACTTTTAGCATTAATTAAAGTTGGTGCGATGCAATTAAGTGTTTATGAAAGCGAGATATTAATGAAGTATATTATATAATGTGTATTGCTATACTTCAGAACTTACTGTTATTCCCTAAATAATAGACATGTAGAATCAGCACTGATTAACAATATTCAATCATGTATATTAGTTGCATTTCTAAATATATAGTAAATAGTTATAATTTTCATAATTGCATTTATCTATTTCCATCAGATATAAGGTTAAGAATAAATAAAATAATTTATTATTTTATTATTGATTTAATAACAATTTCAATTCCTATTAAAAAATGGAAAGTTTTATAAGTATTGTAATTTTTATAGATTTTTTATTTTAACAGTAAATTTAAGTGGTACAGTGAAAAAAATTATGCTAATGGTATGGTGCGGTCTCCTAGACCACATAATTTTGTTAATTATATTAAGACCATATTTTTCAATTGTTCCGTCGCCTTGTTTGTAAAAATAATATGTTTACACTTTACAGTGTCAACTTTTATTTGACTATCATTTTTTCAACTCAAATTTAATAACTTTAAAGAAATTAATTAATTTTTTAGACATTTTAAGAAGTAAACCAAAACAAAAAACTGCAGCGGTCAATGGGACCAGACCAGACCACTTACGGGTTAAGCTAAATTTTATTAAAATAAACAAAAAAATTTAAAATAGATATTTATAATTCATTGATGACAGTTGTAAATATATTGAACCATTAATCTTGATGAGAATCATAATGATTATTTCATTACTTATTCAATTATTTATATATTTAAAAAGAATTTAATGAAATCTCACCTTTTTCTGAGCAGGTGAGCTGCTCAATGGTTGGTAATGAGCAGGAGTGCTAACAGGTGGATATGCTGCTTGTGGTGGAACTCGAGAACCACCGTCGTAACCGCCTGCTGTCATATTCGGATAAACTGAAGTTGCTGGTTGATTGGGTGGGTAGGCTGATTGAGGTGGGTAGGCTGATTGAGTTGGGTAGGCTGATTGAGCTGGGTATGCTGATTGAGTTGGGTAGGCAGCCGACTGAGGCGCGTAACCAGAAGGCAGTTGGGCATTTGAAAACGCAGAGGCCTGTGAGTTAAATTGGCCTGGTACAGCAGATGGTGGATACATGGATGGATTTTGAGCATATGGACCAGACTGAGGTAAGAACTGTCCGGGCTGTTGCGGTGGATATTGACCTACTTGAGGAGGGTATGGGCTCTGTTGGGGGTAGCTTGGTTGGCCTGGTGGATAAGCACTTGGCATTGGATACCCTTGTTGTCCTACATTACCTCCAGGGCATTGTGGATAGGGTAACTGGGAGCCAGGCTGTTGCACTCCAGGATGGCCAGGGAATCCCTACCAAAAAAACAAAATAGTTCATAAAATATTTTAACTAAGTAAAAACTAAATACATTTTTTCAAATGTAATGATTTGTAAGTTTGTAAGACAATTAAAAATAATTTTCGTATTAACATTTAGCTTTTAGAAAATGATAAATCCAATTTTTATTTTAATCATAAATTACCTATATTTAATCATGAATGTACATCATACAATATACCTCATTAAATAATCGGATTCGAGATCGAGTTTTAATATAATTTTTTAGAAAAATTATGATTCATCTTAGTAAATTTAACAATATTTGTACAGTATCTACTAGAATAAAATGTATAGAATAATATATAGATAAAAAAATAATACTTAATATGCTTATATAATTTTATTATCTGTTATTTCGAGTTATACCAATATATTTAAATAAATAAATACATCCATAGTACAATAGTTAAACTTACTTATATAAAAGTAATCATATTTATTTCCAATCTTACGTTAAACAATGTGAAAAATGTTTAATTTAAGATCAGTGTAATATCATATCGTATATACCTATAGTTGTATTCTAGATCTAATTAATGGTAGCTGTTAGACAGTTATTTGTCAATTATTATACCAACAGTGTTTATGTTTGTGGTTTACATACATAAACAATAAAATATGAATGTACTACATTGTATTGCCTATTGATTTATTTACTGCTTATTATATCAATAAACTAATCTAATGTATAAAAGTGAACTTTACTGATAATATTTTAATGTGAATTTATTTTTACTTAGTCTTAAAGAGAACATTATATTATGAACCAGTTAATAAAATTACCAAATGAAAATCAGAGATGATATATACATTTAGTGCTATTATACTAATAAAGGTACTGATAAAACTTGTTAACATACAATTATTACGATATAAAATTATCTGTAAAATATTAAGATTTTAAGTTTATGAACTGAAATACAAATTTTTTTAACGCATAAAAAAGCATATTTCATATTTCAAGAATATTTTATGCAAAATAATATGTTTTAGGAATATATTGCCATATTGGGGTTTAGTATAAGCATTTTATAAAAAATGTAATGCCTTATAAAAAAATTGCAAAAATATTTTTGACTTTGATCAGTTTATGTACCCTTATTGAGATGAAAAGACACAAAGCAATATTGATAAGAATATCAATTCGAGGAGAATGACTATACTCTGTTTAAGTTAAGAAACGTAGTCGGTGATAACCAGTTTTCATCGGGCTGTAATCAGGCAACACCCGTTTATCACCCCGCCCAGTTAATTATCTGTATATCTGCACACAAGTCAGCCGCCGACAACGTTTCTTAACTTGAATAGAGTATAGAGATGCGGACTCTGGTTTAGCGGCAAGGGAAGAGCGTCTGGTCTCGAAGAGAGTCAAAACGGGAGAGCCCGCTATGACTAAATATCACTCTTTGAAAAAATTTTAAAGATTAGGATTAATTTAACTAATTTATAATTTTTATAAACTTTTCCTTTTATCAGTATTTAATACGTTTTTATGAAAAATCATATTTTTCATTAAAATAATATAAAAGATTATTTTGATGAAATTATAAAGCATAATAAAACATCTTATTTTTAAGATTTTAAGTGCATATACATTTTATCTTAAGTAATGACTAATGACACGATTAATGTGCAAAAACACTTTTCCTACAACAATAATGAGATAAAACAAACAAAATGTTTTTGCATATAAAATTGGTAGGTATTCTGGAATTGAACTGTTTGTAACACTTAAAGATTTGATTCAATTTGTTCAAGCCTGTTTGTAAACATTAATGACTACCTATTATTGACAATTAATTTGGAATTTAATCGATTGGAAAAAATTATTTGGTACCTTCACGATGTAGACGGTTTCTACAACATGGGTACCTACCACCTATTAAGTATTTATAAAAAAAATATTAGTCAATTTGTTAGCTCTCAACCAATTAAAATAATCATTTGGAATTGATTGCTACTACCTAGCATGTATACTTCATGCAGTTAGATGTTTCGCTCGTATAAAAAAGTTAGGTACAGCCGTATAAGTAAAGAGACACCTATTGTAAACCGTGCAAAATTGAAGTCTTAAAAATAAAAATTAACTCACCTGATTGTTAGGAGGATATCCTGGATAGCTCATGTTTATAGATTATTGGAATTAGAAATTTCTTTTTATGTATGGACGGGGAGCAAAGTTAAGAATAAACAAACGAAATAAAATATGTCAGATAGTGAACGAGTAAAATAACAGTTAACACTAAAGTACTTAACGTGTGACTACTGACTGTACCAGTAACCACCAACGAGAAACGAAGAGAATATTAGAATACTGCAACAAGTAGTACTTAGTAGTGAATAAGAAGAGTTGCGACTGAAGATGACGAATCGACGGATGATTAATGGGTTTATAGGGTTTTGATTATTGAGCTAATTAGTAATAATTACAATATGTCTACAGCCTTGATGACAAAATAAATAGGTATGTCAGCAAAATCGTTCTGCGGACCAGGCATGGAAGAAACGAGTTCTTTATCAATATCCCAATGGGGTAAATGAGGCCAAAACATGGAATAATATTTACTCAATCGTATTTTTGTGATAAGCTGCTGACATACCCGGTTAAGTTATACCCATGGCTTAGGTATAACTATCTTAGTTCATGGTTATACGTGGTTATAAACCGTGGTTATATCACACTATCGCAGAATAATATTTTGTGGTTATATACTTATATCGTGACTGTGAAGACGCACATGAAACACCGGGCACCGTATTCGACGTCTCGACACTCGTACACTCTGTGCTTGTACGATAAGTGAGTTATACTCGGAGTAAAAATCTTGGGTAAAACATCGCGTCATCGCCCGTTCGCCATAAGCCAACAATACTATTAAAGAATAAATATAATTTTACTTATTTTTGTTTTGTTTTACGTTTTGCCTTTTGTGTAATAATTATCGTTGGTGCAGATTATTGGAGATTGTATGCCATATTGCAATAAATTATCCAGCAGTAAGTACCTTGTAAGTTGTAAGAAATGTATCTCATATCATTACATCAATAGTTTATAGTTGGTAAATCATAATTGAATACCGAACTCAATGTTGTCTATGTTATATGCAATGAACTAAATATTTAATTCAGTGGTTATATGTAGGAATTTAAGAGGATTTCGGGGAACTATTTGTTTTCTCTCTTTGGTCCAGACTCAACGTAGACAAAACACATTAATAATTGGAATAATTTTTTTATGTTATTAACATAGGTGCAACTAAGGGTCATTTTTCTGGTAGAGGAGGGGCTAAAATTGTATCAGCAGCACAAGCCAGCACTAATATTTTAAACTAAAATATGATTAAACGCTGGGGGGCTTAGTCCTTTCTCTGACTTGCGCCTATGGACCGTAGTGTAATTTTATCTTAACTATTGTTTAACGATGTACGTAAATTGATCCAGGGCTCGTAAGTTCATGCATTAAAAAAATTCATAAATTAGCATTCATTCATACACTAAAAATATCAGAAATATGTATTTATATACCTACTCATTTTTTAATATTTTTTAACTGAAGTATGCTGCACCAATATTTGTTGTCCCCGTCTAACAAGTGCGTAACATATTAAATTTATGCTGTGTCTAGATACCATCCGTGTATATATTCGATACCTGGCTGATTTATGCGCATGCGCCTTAGATACCATAATTTTGTTTCTATTTATTTAGATTTTTCTGTACATGATTGCAAAGGCAAAGCATCCAGGTAGAAAAGGTGCTAATACCCCAGGACAATTTAAGTACTACTATATAAAGTATGTAATATAATATTACTACATATAATTTTTTTTTAGTTGGTACCTATTTTATATTTTAAGGGGTTTAGGGCTTTAGTTCCTGAGTTCTAGTAATAATAAATTATATTATATATTATTATTTCTTAATTTCAGAACATTAAAACAAGGGCAAAGCATATATTTATATACAAATAAATGAAAAGGGAAATGCACTAGTCATTTCAAAACTCAATGAAATTCATAATCATCCTATATCTCTTACTATATATAGTTTTCTCTCAAACCAACGTAAGGTAACACCAGAAACAACGGCCGCAATTGCTATGTAGAATTAATGGATTTAAATGCTAATAAAACATTTATCCAAAATAAGTTGCTTAATGAAACAGGAAAAGTTATATATTTCAGTTACTGTTCTGTAGTTGTCGGGAACGGTTGTTGGTCGTTTACTTTCGCTCGCTTATCGCCTTTTACCTTATCGACTAACCTTTAGCATCAACGGACGACATTCGAATTTAGTGCACATACATTATATTTGTTCGGGATTTCTTTTACTATATCTGAAATAACTAATATGTTATGTAACTCATGCAACGATGACATCTTTTATGATGATCTTTTAACTTGTTCTATATGCAATGAATACTTATGGAATTTGTCTATAAAATTTGTCTTTGGTAGTTGGTAAATATTGTAGGAACATGATGAAAATATACCTATTTAAAAAGTAAAAAAAAATACTGACTTAATATTTAATTTTAAATGCATATCAATGTTTCCATTTTATTTGTGGCAGTCCAAAACAAATGTTTTACAAAAACAAAAGTGCAAGTGCACACCCTAACAATTGCTTTTATGACCAAATGATAGGTGTGATATAAAAAGTACATAAGTGTAATGGTCCATGTTCACAGTACCTAATTGAAAAACAAACAATTAAGAGGATAATTTAATATGGAACCATTAAGAACAACAATTGATGATTGCAAGATAAATTCCAAGTGAGCAAATACTTTTTAATATGTGTAACATTACAAAATTATGTAAATTTAACATACATTTTAAAAGAATTTTATTTTAAAAAACCAATTGTTTTGATAATTTCTGTATTATTAAAATGGTGTATTGTATTTCTTTAATACATTAGTAACCTATAGGTACCTACCGCGGACTAAGATAGAGAGGACTGTAAACGATATGATGGGTGGGTGATGGGATGCCGGACCGCAATTGCCTCAGCACCTTTCCTTGCCAAAAATTAATACATATCCAACATGCACACTATCGGCTTGGTAAAATATCAACTATTTGGATTTTGATTTTTGAATTTTTCATTGATTTTTATAATTTTCATTCTTATCATCATTAAAATTTCCATTAACTCACTAGGTAGTATTAAAACCGGCTATGTATTACGGAAATCAGCAGAGGTACTTCGGATCCATTAAAAATATGCTCGTTTCCAGTCTTCCCTTGCTTAGTCCAAGGTACCTACCTATTAATAAAAAATCTATTTTTTTGCAATTTATTTCAGGTATAATTATATACTTCACAGTTCTAGAGTGCATTCCATTTCACTTACTAGATGTGATGATCAAGTATTTAATGGCATTATTAAACAGGAAAATATTGATAACCAAGTATTTAATCAAACGATAAAAGAGGAAACTATTGATGAAACAGTTAACCACAATTATAGTCAATTATCACAAAAAAGGTATTTATTTATTTATTAAGTATTAAACAGGCAAGGCCCTGTTTCAATAGACAACAACATTACAATCATTATGATAATGTGCAACAAAATAGGAATTTAAAATTAATAATGATAATAACAATACTAATAGTATTAATCATAGACGTATAAGTAAATATGTCTACGGAAATTGGTAAAAATAATTATTGAAATAACCATAGTGTATTTAAGTGTTCAGAATTAAATGAGTACAATACGATTTGAATGAGTCTAAATTTGGTGAGCTGTATATATCAATTTTAAATTTATTAACAGTTTGCAATAATCTATTAAAGGGGGATTATTTATATAGTTAGTAACTTGTATGCTTAAACCAAAATTGTTTGTCGATCGAGTGTTAAAACTGGGAGAGAACTTATACGACTGTGTTTCAACATCTGGAGGTTTAATAAGAATAGGAGTAGATTGCAAGATGTGTGAGGTTGTCTAGGTATGGAACATTTAAATGAGATGTAGCGTAAGAATTTATGCTGTACTTTTCCAACCTTTTTTTTTTTCCTGTATGGTAGGGAGACCATACAATAGAACCTTATTCATAGATAGGTCGTATTAATGAACAGTAAATCGGTTTTATAGTAAGTTTATCAGTAAATTCCGTACAACTACGATTAATAAAACCTAATAATTGATGTGATTTATTAATAATCAGGTGAATATGTCTATCAAATTTTAGCTTTGGGTCAAATAATATACCAAGGTCTTTAATAGTACCAGTAGAAGAGTTAAACCATTTATAAAGTAATTATAGTTAGTAGTTGATTTAGATCTAGTGGAAGTCATTATCTGACATTTATTAATATTAAGTAATAGATAATTTTTAGTACACCAATATAGGATATTCCACTCAGATCGAAGTAAATCAGCATCTAGTAGTGAATCAACTATACGAAACAATTTAATATCATCTGCAAACATTAGCTTAGAGCAATTTTGAAATTTTATATAATTTTTTTTCTTTTATATGGCGTAGGTTTATTGGTGAAAAACAAAACTAAATAAACATTAAATTAACAAAATAACGAGGACTAGGATAGATAGATTTACAATATACTAATAAATTTAACAATAACAAAGATAATAATAATAAAAGTTCATAATATATTTAAAGGTGAACATGAGTCTTAGACAACCAATCCATTGCATCGTCATCGCCCTTGTGAAGTCGGTACTCGTCCAATATGCTATCTACCGCACGTTTGATGGTTTAGTATGCTATCTACCGTAAATATTTTATCTACCGTAATTTTATGATAGTTTAGTATGCTATCTACCGTATGACCGTATGCTGTATATTATATTATTATGTATACTTTATCATTTTGCAATTAAGATTTAAGATTAAGCTTTTATTGAAACCCCAAATTATATTATATTTATAACTTAGTAAGTTAGGTAGGTTAGTAGGTATATCTTTATATTATACCTGTTTAGTGTTTGTTTGTGAGTCGTGTCGTGAGTCGTGTCGTGTCGAAACCTATACGTGGTTTTACTGTGATTTATTTATTATTATTTAATAATTATTATTATGAGTTCGTCAACTATGAGTTATTTATATCGACACATAATTCAAAATGAAGAGATGTGCGAACATTTTTTAAGCATACGCGGTTTATTACCAATTGACGACCAAACATGTACAAAAATTAAAAACCAACAATTTGTGGTGGCGAGTTAAAAAAGTTCTGAAAAATAGTCGAAAACGTGATTCGGAAGGTAATATTTTGAAAACAATTTTTAATCGATGTACAAAAAAAGGGTGCCAAACATTTATTCCATACGCAAAAACAATAGCTTTTTTACGTATATGGATAGAAATGGGAAGTGTAACAGTGGTTTAAATTTGTGCGATATCGTAGAACTTGTTTGGTATTGGGTATTTCAAATAAAGGTAACACAAGTCGAGGTATTTACGAAAAGATCAAGATCAACTATAGTTGACTGGTATAATTATGTCGAGACGTAGCAGTAGCTGAATTTCAAAAACGTAAAAAAAGGGAGGTCCTGGTCTAGTTGTACAAATAGATGAATCCTTGTTCCAAGGTAAAAGGAAATATAATCGTGGAAGATTACGTCTTGGAGACCGCAAACCCGAAGAAAATGAAGATGAAAATGAAGAAAGTTCAGATGAAGACGAAGTAATAAGTAATCAAAATTACGGACAACGAATTCAAGGGCCATGGATTTTTGGTTTGTGTTGTAAACATGATGGCATTTTAGAGAGACGTTTTTTTAAAGTTGAAAAGCGTGATCAAAATACATTACTGCCAATTATATTAAACGAAGTTGAACAAGGTACTACTATATATTCCGATAAATGGCGGGCGTATTCTACTTTAAATGAACATGGGTTTATCCATAAAACGGTCAATCATTCAGAAAATTTCATTGATCCAATAACTGGTGCTGAGACCCAAACTATAGAAACTCTTTGGAGACACGTCAAAAATAAATATAACATTAAAACCCGGGGAGCGACTGACATATTACAATCCCAACTTCAAGAAGAGTGGTGGCGCTCGTGCCACCAACCAACTGAAGACCTGTTTGAAGTATTCCTTGGAGCGATCAAAAATACGTATACATAACTACACAGTATAAAAAAAAATGACAAAGAAGAAATTCTGCATTATAAAGGTAAGACAATTTACATCGTAAATTACATTGTAGATAAAATATTTACGGTAGATAGCATATTGGACGAGTACCGTGAAGTCTCTCAATTCCTCCACAAAGTGTTTGATGGTTTGTATTTGTCCGCAGATGCAAAGGGGAGAGTTTTTTATTTTCCATTTATGTAGAAGGTAATTACAATTACCTTGCTCTTGGGCAGTCAAACCCTGGGACTCTTTGAGTAGGGTCACTTATCAGATGTCTATTTTTTGCATTACCTTCTTCCCAGCATTGTTTCCACATATCCTCCATTCTGTCAAAGCTATTTTATATTGAACAGATGGGGTACCTTAATCTTAATATTTTAGTGGGTGTGCTATTTATGTCGTATACAGGGAGATTGATCTATTGATTTTCTGTAACAATTTAACGGTTGCGAGATGTCTTCGAGCCGCCAGGGGTCTATGTTCGAAAAGACTGGAAGCTACTGTAGGTTGGTAGAATGGACACAGCCTTTAATGATTCGCATTGTATTATTCAGCTGAGTGTCAACCTTTTTTACATGTACACTTCTCTCCCAGACCGCAATGTTCCCGCATTGTATAAGACAACCGATTCTGAGCGAAAACGGTCAGTCAGCCTATGATATTACCAAGTATATTTGATGATATTATTGTGAATAAAGTAATTTATATATAACCTATTTATGTGGAGCCTTGTTTTCAATTTTCAATCCTTAGCTATAAAAGTTGAACATTTTATAAATTTTTAAGTACAAAATAATTATTAAATTATAAATTTGATAAATTTTGTCAAAATTTGAACTTTAAATGCTTATAAAAAAAAATTGTGCCTATGTATTTTTAATATTTTTCAACTGATATTAGAACGAAATATCAGGAGCCTTATATTAAATTTTCATACTTTTTTACCCAACAAATAAAATTGTATTGATGTTAACAGAAAAAAAACTTAAATAATTGAAAACTGACAATGTCCGTAAAAGGCTCAAAAAGAGTCAAATTATTTTCAAAATTTTATCGTGTACAGAAAATGCTAATACAAACATTCAGTGAAATTTTCAAGTATCTACAGTCATACGTTTTTTAATTACAATAAAATAAGAAAATCGTTTCATGAGATATCGAGTGAATATCAAATGTTGTAAAAATATGAATTTCAAACGCTCATAAAAATTTAATTTGACTTTCTTGTGGACATTTTTTTTTTTGATAAAGGTAGACAAACTTATACATAATCTTGTATTACATTTTCAAATCTTAGATTTAAAAAGAAAAAAATGTATGAATTATCAACTCAAAATAATTTGCTAATTTTCGTGCTTTTTCCATATTTTGTCAAGATTTGAACTTTGAATGCTTATAAATAAAAACTGTGACTAAGGATTTTTAATTTTTTTCATCTGCCTTTGAAACAATAACCTAGGAGCCTTCTATTAAATTTTCAAGCTTTTTTACTCAACAAATAAAATTTTATTGATATTTATAGGAAAAAACTAAAAAAAATGGAAACTGACTATATCCGTAAACAGCTCAAAATATTTGGAAAATGTTATGGTGTATAGGAAATGCAATTATATATAACCAGTGAAAATTTCATGTACCTACGGTCATTTGTTCTAGAGTTATACCAAAAACCAAAATCGATTTTCTAGAAAACAGATTTTGCGTAAAAATTCCCGTTTTGCTACTGGGAAATGTTTACTTTTGACCCCCCGAAGTACCAACTAGATTCACTTTCCTATCAGAAAAGTTACTGTTGAAGAATAAAATCCAAGCATTTTTACTGTCCTAAAAGGTGAAAACAGACATAAAAATAAAAAAAAGACACACATCATTATAAAATCAATACATTCATCGCTTCGCTCAGAATCTAAAACGGCATCAAAATCCGTTGCGTAGTTTTAAAAATATAAGCATACGGCGGGACTTAGGTAAGATGAAGATTTATTATTATTATTTTTTTAATTTCTATATATTCTATTTGCTTGTGTCCTTAGCAAGCATTAATAAACAAAAATTTCTATTGTAAATCTCAAAATTCCTGTTTGAGCACCTACTGGGTGTGTTTCTCTTCGATATTACCTATAATAGGTTACCTTGACACTAACTCAAAATGGTTATGAATGAGGGTGAAACCTAAGAGTGGGGGAGACGTATTGGATTTCAATTGTCCTAAAAAATGGTTGACACAGTTTGGTTTAAACATAGTGTGCTGTAAGATTTGGTTAAGTTAAGTAAAAATGACAGACTTGATATAAGTTTAAAACTAAATTTTTCATAAAGTTGTACGTGAGTAACTAGCGGGGTCCTGATAATATAGGGTTCGCGTATTGTCCGCTATCCGACGAAGTCGGATTGCTTACCTATGTGGCTTAGTCACAAGTCATCTATTGAAATACAACGGTGATGACTGATAGCTAGACAGTCAATCAAGCTCTTCTACTCTTTTCGACTTTCAACAAAGCACCGGAGACCAAACCGACGGTTTAGGAATCAATTTACAAGGTTTTGACAGATAGCAAGACGCTCAAACTCAAAATTCAAACATCCCCACCTTTGAAATAGTCCGTTAAAGCCCCTCACGTTATCACAAATCCTTCTCACTTTCGACAAAATGAACACCTCCATAAACTTTTGAGTTCGTGGTTTTAAGTTTTTAACCAACCATCATAGTCAGGTGTGATTTTCATAAGTGTAATGACTAGACTTCCAAAATTTGTACTCACACTCAGCGAGTATCATTAGATCACTAGAAACTATATTTTTTCCATTATACACTTACCTACGAAACTAACGGGGGTGTATTGAAACCTGATAATATATACTTCTCATATTGTTTGCGATCCGACGTGGTTTAATGACTGATAGCTAGACAATTGAATACAGCATAGAGTCTACACTTTTTAACGATCAAAACGTACCATACGAACGATGGCAGTACCTACGTATCCAATATGCCGTTTCAATTTACAACGATAGTGAAGACGGTCAAACTTTTAAACATACCCGCTAAAGCGCAAGCCTTGTTTCCAATCTATACCACAAATCCTTATCAAACTTTTGACTCTTAACAGACTTAAAAACAGGCGCTACTTTTAAAATTCAAACTACTACACCTCCAAAATAGGTATCCACATTCAGCGCGAGTTTCATAGGCCCACTAGAAACTATATTTTCCATTCTTCACTTACCTACGCTACTATAACGGGGTCCGCAATCCCTATGGCTAGACAATCAAATACACCTATACTTTTAAAAAATGTTAACAACCAAAAGCAGTGAACGTATCCAGCCTATCTATTTACAACGTTCTAGATTTCTAGGATTTCTAGACGCGCAAACTTTAAACATTTCCACTTAACTTACTTAGAATTTGGGTAGATCGTAGAAGGGCACGAAACACACCAGAGGTAAACCTTTAAATTATATCACTTGTTAAAAATATTTATTGTATTTTATTATTTTATAGTTGTTCACTGAATCCGAAGTGAGGCTTATTTCGCCCCCGAGACATTCAAGTATGTCTCCAATGCACGAAGACTGCTCACAAGCAAGGGTAATTTATAATTTATAAATTTAAAATAATTTAAATCTAAAATACGGTTAAAAGGTATAATGGTCATTATAATGTACGTCACGGATCGGGCGGCGGCTCAGTTAATGAGATGATGAGGATGAGGGCACAGAACTCTCTTTTTTAATATGGATAATACGATAAAACTTCGATAATCAAATATATAAACACAAGCTGAGTGGGCAGGAAGAGTTGAAGCAGCATAAGTTGATTTGTGGGGCGCACAAACCGATACTGCCTAAAATGCCTAAGGAGGGTGATTGTGTTATGTTTGATGCGTGGCAAAACACACAGAGACATCCATTTACCATCTACGCTGATTTTGAGACACTGCTAGTAAAGACGGATGAGGTGAAGGGGAAAAATACGAAGATTGTTCACAAACATGAGGCTATGAGCTATGGTCTCATTGTGAAGGCGAGTGAAGATGTACCGACAGAGCTATTGAGTGAACACAACATTCCAACAGCACCAGTGATCTATCGAGGAAGTGAGAGTCAGCCTGATGTGGCGAGACATTTCGTCGATACCGTGACGGATATATCGTTGAAGATTGAAAAGTTACTAAAGACCAATATATCTATAAACATGTCTGCGGATGACGTCCGGACTCATGAAGCAGCAACGCATTGCAATTTATGTAAAATCGAGTTTACCCCACCCTCGGAGATACTTCGTCGCAAGACAGCCGACCATTGCCATCTATCAGGAAAATATCGTCAAGCTCTATGTAATGTATGCAACCAAAAATTGCAAACACAAAACTTTGTACCGATATTTTTACACAACTTGACCAACTACGACGCACACCTGATAGTCACAGAACTTGGTCATGACACCCAAACTATAAAAGTAATACCCAACAGTGAGGAAAAATATATTTCGTTTTCAAAATATGTGTCAAGCAAATTTGCTATTCGGTTTATCGATACATTCCGCTTCATGGCAACGAGTCTATCTTCCCTCGCTAAAAATCTGATAACACCAGGTCTTGAAAACTTTCGCGAAACAGCCAAAGTGTTTACTGGAGACGATATGCCTCTCGTGACACGGAAGGGGGTGTACCCGTATGAGTACACCGATAGCTGGAGCAAGTTGAACGATAGGCTATTACCACGGAAGAGAGACTTTTACAGCACATTGACCGAGTCGAGGATAAAGGAGGAAGAGTTCGATCATGCCAAGGAGGTATGTTATACGCTGTGCTCGTATTTAGATCTATATTTTAAAATTACTGTGTTTTACAGGTCTGGGACCACTTCAATTGCAAGACGTTAGGCGAGTATAGTGATTTGTATTTGAAAATCGATGTGCTGCTACTGGCTGACGTCTTTGAAAACTTTCGTGATGTATGTATGAAAACATACAACTTAGATCCTGCATACTACTTCACCGCCCCCGGTTTAAGTTTCCACGCAATGTTGAAGTATACGGGTAAGAAGTTGGAACTTCTGACAGATTACGATATGCTCTTGATGTTTGAGAACGGTTAGTATGATATTATATTTAAAAATATACACTTAAACATTTTTTTTTTTTTTAGGTATTCGTGGTGGGTTGGTACAGGCCAGCATGTGGTATGCCAAGGCCAATAATGTTAAGACACCTAGTTATGATGAGATGAAGGAGAAATCGTGGTTGATATACCAGGACTGTAAGTATAAATATTTTATTTTTTAAAAATATTTTTTACTTTTAAACTTTATAGGTAACAACTTATACGGTTGGGCAATGTCAGAGTACATGCCGTACGGTGAGTTCAACTGGGTTGAACCCAACTTGGATGGTTTGAACGGTTTTACAGCAACATCGGATAAAGGACGGGTATATGAAGTAGATGTGTCTTATCCGAAAGAGTTGCACGATAACCATAATGACCTGTCTTTCCTGCCAAGCTAATGACAATCAAAACAAGTAAATTGACATACAACAACTACGATGACAAAAGAGTGGTGCTAGACGATAAAATACATACACTGGCTCACGGTCATTATAGTTTAGAGTAAGTTTTTAAATTATTTTATATTTTTCAAATTATTTTACTTATATTTATAATTTTATAGGGATGATAACGAGCAGATTGTTGATTGGTCAGATCATGAGTTTACTGTAGACGTTGCTGGGCGTGAGTGGGGGGAATCGGATAAAGATTTAATGAGATTACTTCTAAGGGAATGCATGTCCAAATAATTAAATACTATGTATATTTTTTTTTGTTGTTATATTTGTATATATATTTTATTATGTATTGTAATTGTAAATATCACTTGAATAATTTGTATATATATATATTAATGTTATCTATAACCATTTATTGGAAATATTAGGTTACCTATGTAAAATAAAAAACAATGTTAAAATATTATTATTGTTATATTTTTAAGAATTATTTATAAACCATTTTCTTATAGCAAAAACTTTATAAAATGTACATTGTTTAGGATTAAATTCCATATGAAAAATACAACAAGGTAAAGTTTCGTCATCACATATTTGATCCAAACGAGGGCAACCCAAGTCTTCAATGTTGATGAGTGCGATATACTCCAGTGGTATATACTCCATAAGAACTTGTTTTTTCTGATCACCTTTGACGTAAATGCAGGTGAACTTTAATGAATTCAATATTTTACCGACTTCTTCATACTCGATATCGCCGTATTCTATAGATAGTTGATGATAATTACGTTCCAGCCACTTGTTGGTTTTACGACTTTTGTTATCCTCTGTGGATTTTGAATGTTTAAAAATCCAGTGTTGAGTCGCCCATGTTTCTGTGTCTACTATAGACATTTCTTTAATCATGTATTTATTGTTGATGCCAAGTAGGCATTGCATGTCCAAGATAGCCGAAGACATTATGACTTATCTTTATAATACGTTTCGATAGTATTAAGACGACTCAGAATAGCTGGTATTATTTTTTTAATCTCATCTATAGTTTCTTTGATATATTGTAATGATACTTCGCCTCTTGTCATATGCTCTGTAATCTCTATGCACGTCAATTCTAACTTTTCTGTTTGTTCCTCTTGAATTTGTACGGATTTATGGTTTTCTTCGAGTAAATGCTCAATTTTATCGAGTTTATTCGAATACGATTTAACAATTTGTTCGAGATTTACTAAAAATTTATTAGTTTCACCAGACTGAGAACTACCAAACACGTTCATGTCTATAGCTCGACTGACACTATTTTCTAATGTCACTTGTTTATCCAGCTATTGTGTGTATTATCGAACCCGAGCCATTTGACAAAAATTTGATCCCCCTTCTTACGTATAATTTTCTCTACTAAATAGTCGTTGGGATAGTTTGTTTTCAATATTTCCTCTGCATAAAAACAACCAGCAATCGGTTTTCCAGTATAATCTTGTAGCTGATAAGTAGTAGGTAATGTTTCGTTAATTTTGACAATTTTGAATATTTCTGTAGACCAGCTCGGTAAATAACCTTTTACAAATACACCTTTATATGTGCTTATACGAACGTTGTCACCAACATAAAATTTATTTTTTCGAATAATAATTTTACGTTGATTTAATTTCACTGACGTAGGATTAGCACCAGCTTGCACTGGTGTCATTCCTATAGTTCTATGTTTTGAATTATTATATTCGTTAACCAACGATGGTAAAATAGAAATCCATTCATGTGAACCACGTGCCGTAAACTCTCTAAACATTTTTTCTTTCAATGTACGGTTGAAACGTTCAACAATACACGCTTTCATAGTACTATAAGTCGAATATTTGTGTTTGTTGTATTTAGACATTAACGCATCAAATGTAGAATTGTAAAATTCTTTACCATTGTCGAGCTGTAATAGTTTTGGTGTGCGTTTAATCAGTATTTTAGACATTGCGCTGGAAACTTCTTTAGCAGTTTTAGATTTTAATGCTATTGCCCATGCAAATTTAGTAAAACAATCAATGACACATAGAATATACTTGTATCCCTTGTTTTGTTTTGAATATGGTATCATTTCGACCAAGTCAGCTTGCCATAGATCATTTTTGCCGTAAACATTAACTCTACGCCTCGTATAATTTTTTCTAGCCGGTTTGTGTAATTCGTATGCGATTTCACGTTTAGACATTTGGAATATGTTTTATTAACCCTGCTTCGTGCAATTCTTCGAAAATCGAGAGTATTTCGTTTGAAACACCTGTATTACCGGCTGCTCTTGACGCCAATAGTAACCGCAATCTTTCGACTAGCTCGTTAGGATCGTTCCAGTATACTAAATTATTTTTTGCTGTTTCACAGATAAGCCTCTACCCGATCGAAACAAATTTTGGATTATATCATAATATTTGTTTCCACCTTTTTTAATTTTTTTCTCGTCTGCTGTGAGATGCGCTGATGTTTGAATCAATATAGATTTATATGCATCTAAATCGTTTTTGGTGTATAATTTAGGATTTTTTGAAAATATTAAATTACCAAGTCCCTGTGTTAGTGGGTATGACACATCATCAATAGTCAGCGAATTGTCGACGAGTTTAATTTCTTTTTTACCTATAACTACTCCATTTTTTTGTACTTTAGGTCCATACGTTTTGTCTATCTCGTAAGATTTATACCAGTCGTTTATTTTAAAAGCTAGCGAATCGCCTGTGTCGTTAGAATCTTGAATATCAATGTCTTGCTGTGTGGGTGGAGCTTGAAATGTTGTTTTATTAATATTTTGTTTCAATGGTTCGATAATCGGACTTAACGTCTCTGATACTAGTGAATGAATATCTGCTTTTCCTTGTTTTAATGCGGTATACTTGCGTTTAATATTTTCTTTGGCTTTAATCAGTTCTCCGAGCACTTCACCACTAGCAGCCATGACTGTGAATGAGATATTTTTCAAAAAAACATCAGTTTATATAACGACAAATGTGTCAAATCCATGACGATATCGACCATTGTCGCATTCACAATCTTTATTTATTACTATAAACTCGAATCTCCCCTGACGCCAACACGATGTACAAAAGTCTTTAAACTCTGAATATGACATGTCGCTAGAGCAATGTTCATTGTATACGTGCTTTAAATTGGTCTCGTCTTGTTTGAATAATACAATAAAATTAGCGTTATCACGCAAAAGTTGTTTCGGTACTTTTGAATAACTCTGAGCCAAGTAGCAAACATCTATTAAATTATGACGACCTCTGGTGAAGTAAGTTCTTGCAATCTTTTGGTTTTCAGTAATAATATCATCGAAAATAAATACAGAGTTTGGTAAAGCTTTCTCAGGTTCAATAACTTGCTCATTTTCATAGAACGTAAATAATCCAACATCAGTGTCTGATAATATATCACTTAGCATTTTATATTTGGGTTGATCCAATGTTTTCGAATATATGTATACGTTATGGAATCATATTCCGTTTATATTGGTTAATAAAGTGAAAATTAAATTTGTTTTTCCACAGCCGGAAGGGCCCACAATAAGCGCGCGTATTGTATTAGGTAGAAGCGCACCATGTCTATGGTTTTGAAACGATGCAGTAGGCGGATCCACGTTTTCGACTGTTAGTTTTATTCCTTGCTTGATAAACTTCATTATAAATAACTGAACAACGATGATAAATCAATCAGTACACAATGTCACTCGCTCAAAGAAACAACAAGAATAAGGGCAGCGGGCTTATCAACACTCTTATAAATAAATTGCCGTTGGAAGTTCACGTGCCTGGTATTATATATATATATATATAAACCTTATAATATTATATACAATAATCATTTTATATTTTAGGTTATCAATACTGTGGACCTGGCACAAATTTAAAAAAACGGTTAGCTCGTGGTGACAAAGGGGTAAACCTTCTGGACTCTGCTTGTAGAGACCACGACATTGCATACGATCGAAGTAACTCTATTGCAGATCGTAACAAAGCCGATTATATATTAGAGCAGCGGGCCTGGGACAGGTTCAAGTCAAAAGATTCTGGCTTAAAAGAAAAAGCTGTGGCTTGGGGTGTGACTACCGCCATGAAAGTAAAACGAAAAATCGGTGGCGGTTGTGGTTTTAAAACGGCACTTAAAGCCACTAAGGAAGTTTTAAAGAAAAATATCGGTGAAAAAAACTTGATGAAATTAAGTAAAAAATGTGTAGCCGTCGCACGAAAAACATTCAAAACTAAGAAGACAAAAGTTCCACGAACAATAAATATTCCGAAAAAAGGCGGTGTGCTACCACTCATACCGATTTTCGCCGGGTTATCAGCTCTGGGAGCCCTGACTGGCGGCGTGGCCAACGTTGTGAAGGTCGCCAATGAGTTTAATAGAAACACTCCATCGCATTTGGGCAAAGG
The DNA here is from genome assembly GCA_008086715.1 of Sitobion miscanthi. NCBI lineage: Eukaryota > Metazoa > Arthropoda > Insecta > Hemiptera > Aphididae > Sitobion > Sitobion miscanthi. The sequence continues at coordinate 51,740,887 of CM017797.1, forward strand.
TTTATATCTCAAACCATATAAAGGCAATTCATATAAAATAGAAACACCACATAAAAGTGGCGGGGGTGTAAAAGCGAAAAAATATAGAAAGTCAAAAAACTAATTGCCACGTTACCCAGTAGAGCGTTGTACGATTTCGAACTTATAAAAATCGCTCGTTTAATGAAAATACCTCATTTCATCGGAGTGTTTACCAGAGATAGGTTATCTACACGTCCTAAACGCCGAGAATCAGCGATTATTAACTTGGATACGGAAGACGGTACAGGAACGCATTGGGTAGCGTATAAAAAAATCGGAAAAAAAGTTCAATATTACGACAGCTTTGGAAATTTACCACCTCCACTAGAAGTACAACAATATTTTCACGGATGTGACATACATTTCAATTACAGCAGAGAGCAGAAATATAATACTACAAACTGTGGACACTTGTGTTTAAAATTTTTATCATGTTCACATTAACGTTAAACGGGAACTCTAGTGAGTTGTCATGCGAGATCTTTCCACCGTTGGAAGTAGAAAATACTGCACAGATTTGTCTTTTGAGTTTACAGACAAATAATTCTATACCAAACATAGAACCTGGTTGCAATACTATTGCCTTCCGTAATTTGATCAATAAAAATGAGTACGTAATTATACCTACGAGAACATATGAGTTGGATCAGTTAGAGTATATTATACAGCAAATGATGCCTGACTATGTCAGTATGTTTGAATTAAAAGCAAACAGCAGAACATTAAAGTGCCTGATATCGTGTAGCCATGAAGTTGATTTAGGAGTCGAGAATAGCATAGCAAAATTGCTAGGTTTTAGAAATGTACTATACACTACTGGTGCTACTCATGAATCTGAAAATATTGTCAACATAATGAAAATAAACTGTATAAAAGTAGAGTGTAATTTAATAACCGGCTCATTCTGTGACGGGGCGCCGAGCCAGATCATACACGAGCTTTATCCTACTGTACCTGTTGGATATAAAATCGTCGAGGTACCTAGACATCCAGTTTTCTATGGACTCAACACGACTTCAATAACTAGAGTAAATATTGTACTAAAAGATCAGAACGATTGTCTGATTAATCTGCGTGGTGAACCGATAACAATTCGTTTACAAATAACGCGTGGATATGGCACTCAAATTTAATAAAAAAGAGCTACAGTCAAAAAACCTATCAGTATACCGCCTGCCATTAAGAAGTCTACATCTAAACCGAAAAATATCAAGCTCACGAAAAATAATTTAAATTTTCTTCGATCGTTGCAATAATGGATGACTCATATTTAGACGTGACGGCCGACTATGTCGACAATTGTAAAATGACTCAAAAGAGTTACCATTCGTTCACACCGTATTCAAGCACCGCTCTATCATACAATGAAGAAATTAGAATTAACGTCCAGAACATGGATTCTTACACATTGCCATGTGAAAGTTATATTTTCATCGAGGGTAAAGTAAACAAACCTGCCGATGCAATGGGGGAAGTTCGTTTTTCAAATAACGGATTGGCATTTTTATCTCCGAAATGCGATATGAAATAAACGGGATAGAAATACAGAAATTGAAATCACCGGGAGTTGCATCTTGTTTGAAAGCATACTGCTCGTACACTCCAAACGACTTGAATGCATTAGAGAACATGGCTTGGGACTCGGCGATGGATAGTGAAGATAATAAAAATTTTATGACCAATAATATATTTTCCGGATGTATTCCATTAAAACATGTATTCGGATTTTGTGAAGATTATAAAAAAATATTACTCAATTGCAATCAGCAACTGATTTTAAATCGTGCGTCTACCGACCTTGATGCGATACATGTTGTGGGCGAAGGCGCAACCGCCGCCGCGTAGATAAAAATAAAAAAATTACAATTGAATTGACTAAGGTGACTTGGAAGATGCCAATTATCAGAGTGAGCGATAAAGAAAAATTAAAGTTATTGAAAGTATTAGATTCTCGTAGAACGTTATCGTGCGCGTTCAGAACCTGGGATCTATGTGAGTATCCGGTGCTCCCTAGAAATACATCACATTCGTGGACTGTAAAGTCTAGTAGTTTGCTCGAAAAACCTAGATTTGTTTTGTTTGGATTACAAACAAGTAGAAAAAACAATATCGAAGTCGACGCTGGACGGTTCGATCACTGTCAACTGAAAAATCTTAAGGTGCACTTAAATTCTGAAGTGTATCCATATGAAGACTTTCGAGCTGATTTTAAAAATAATACCACCAGCATACTGTATAAAGCTTATATAGACTTTCAAAAATCGTATTACGAAAGAGATTATTGTGAACCGTTGTTATCAAAACATTTTTCAAAACTATGTGTCAATCATCGTTGTTGATTTGTCGTACCAGAATGATAACGTTAAATCATCGACCGTAGACCTACGAATAGACTTTGAAACGGACACCGCCATTCCAGAAAAGACTGCAGCTTATTGTTTAATACTACATGATCAGATTATAACTTATAATCCATTTAGTGGCGATATTAGAAAATTGTAAATTATTTTTATACCTTATAAATATTTTATACCTTGTAAATATCTTATAATTATTTTTATACCTTGTACATACCACCTTATATTCTAATAAATGAAAAAACTTGTTTTAAGTATCACGCTTGTTTTTATTTTACACAAAAATATTTAAACAATATCATTCAAAGAGTTTGCGTTTTGCGTTACGCTTATTTAATTTTTTCGTGGACTTGCCGCCTGTGAAATCGAGAATAGATGGCGAGTGGTTGAAAGACGTTGGACCGTCGTTCTCATCAACTGCGGGGCTCGTTGGTGAAGGTTCCATATATCGATATGATTTAATGCATCCATACGGGTCTTGTGCATAATTGTCCGAATCAAATCCATTAGCTGTATTGTCGAATGATGGTGGACTGGTACGCTATACAAATAATAATTTGTTAATATATATATATAATAAAATTAAATGTATGTATATTACCAATGCCTTGGTTGGTGCCCATGTCGCCTGTGTTAAAAATTCTTCAATACCACGATCCTCGTCAGCTGCCTATAAAATTATAATTATTAATACTTCAATTATTTTAAATTTATAAATTATAATTAGTGCTGAATATTTTGTACCCAGTGAACAATCTATAGTATTTATAATCAATGCAAATATCTATGTAGTAATATTTATTTTCTTTATTTGATAAATGTTTTTAATATACCTAATTTTATTTTTTTAGAACTAAAACTGAAGAAAAAAGAAACACAATCGATGCCGAAATTAAAGTAGAAATTGATGTACTTGACGGTTTTGTATATGAAGGATCAGTTTTAAGCTGTTTCAATTCTTCAGAATTCAGTACTCATATGAATTCGAACTTGACATCTAATTGTTCAAGGAAAAATTCATTGACTGAAAACTTTGATAAAATGTCTACAGCATCCGATTTAACTGTGCATACAAGAATAAATACCGGAAAAAAAACGTATACATGTGATTACTGTGATCAAATTTTTTGTCGGAAAACAAATTTAATAACTCATATAAGGATGCATACCCTTGAAAAGCCATATAAATGTGATATGTGCGATAAGCAGTTATCAAACTCATCACGTTTAACAATTCATAAAAGGACACATTCCGGAGAAGGGCTGCATAAATGTGATATCTGTGAAAAGCTGTTTACTGAAAAATCTTCTTTAACAAGGCATTCAAAGACACATTTAGGAGAAGGGCTACATAAATGTGATATCTGTGAGAAGCTGTTTTATGAAAAATTTTCTTTAATAAGGCATACAAAGACACATTCCAGAGGAGGGCTGCATAAATGTGATATCTGTGAAAAGCTGTTTACTAAAAAATTTTCTTAAACAAGGCATACATGGACACATACCGGCAAAAAGCCGTATAAATGCGGTATGTGTGATAAGTGGTTTTCTGGATAATCAAATTTAACTATTCATGAAAGGACACATACCGGTGAAAAGCCATATAAATGTGGTATGTGTGATAAGCGGTTTTCTGGATCATCATCTTTAATAATTCATAAGAGAACACATACTGGTGTCAAGCCGTATAAATGTGATATGTGTGATAAATTGTTTTCTATATCATCAAATTTAACTATTCATAAAAGGATACATACCGGTGAAAAGCCATATCAATGTGATATGTGTGATAAATTGTTTTCTATATCATCAAATTTAACTATTCATAAAATGATACATACCGGTGAAAAGCCATATAAATGTGATATGTGTGATAAGCGGTTTTCTCAAAAATTTCCTTTAACAATGCATTCAAGAACACATACCAGAAAAAGTCTTTAAAAATGCAGTATATACATAAGACACATAAAATTATATTATTTAATATTTATTAGAACTTTACAATTCAAATAAACCTGGACTTTGGGATCTACCTAACTCCTCTTTCTTTCGAAAAGCTTATGAATATTAGAGTCAAATCACTCTCTTTACCTTGTCCCCTCTCACCGTTCCAGCTACTCTCATAGCTATCCTTTACATAGAATGCTTCATCTATTCAATAACTCCTAGATCCATACACGATATTTTGATATATTCACATAAATTTGTTAGTTTTTAGTTGTATTGTACACTAGAATGTAATATTTATAATTGTATTAAATATTTAGTTGGATAGCGCTATGTATTACTGTGTTTCACCTTTGTTTTTTCTGTAAGATCACTTAAATCACTATTATTATTATAATTTTTCTGTATTTAACTTGTGTTGCATCTCTTAGAATTGCCGATTGCCATTAAATAAACAAATAAATAAATACTACTGTTTCTATTGATAAAAATAATTTATGCTTCGCCTCAATTGGCACGAATACTGACGACTAAATGCATAAGTATGTGGTTGGAAATGGTAATAAGTAATAACTAATAATGCATTTTCAGATTCCCCTGTTAAAATTGGTTTATCCAAAATTAGTTGTGCCCAAAATTAACCAATAATTAATATTTACACAAGAATAACACATCAATACTAATAAGCGTACCTATACCAAAACTACGATAAGGACGCATCAAGATGCGCCGTGGGATTTCGTGAAATAATACTATGAAAAAAAAAATAAATGATATACCTATATTACGCTATGAAGGTACGGCCGCGCACAGCCCGCCCATATTTTTTATATTAACCTATTTAAAAATTTCTTCCTTAATCATTGTATTATTAGAATATTTCTAGATTTTTCAAGCGCTAAAATGGTCTTTGAATTTCCAAAAATGAACACTGTTCAATCTATTCAATTTCAATTTTGAAAACTGTTCTGAATTCGTTACCTTGTCTCCTGTGTTTACACCAGATAATTTTGAATAATTATTATTATTATTAAACACAAACTATTAAGAAACTGATATTTTAAGAATTTAAAACTGTTATAAAAAGCTTAATATTTGATTATTTCAAAATGTATCTGGTGTGAACTTAGATTAAGATCTTGGCTTTAATTTTGTATAGGTATGTTATTTCTCTAAACCGGCCTTGGAAGCGGTAAATATGGAAATACTAGAACATGTTTATTGGTATAATGATAAATATAAAATAATTTGCTGCTCAACAATTTCAACCACGATTATTAAATCCCCTACTCCTATTCCTGGAAATGCGTCGACGGTCGCAACTCGTGGCACGAGCGATAACACGACAACTGCCGCCCGCCTGGCTATTTTTATCCGTTGCTTTTGCATACACTATACAGCCTGCTAATTGATTATGATTATGAAAATCATTTTCGTCTTGAGCTTCAAACGTGAACATTGAAACGATTTTAAGTAATCCCACTACAAAAATATATATAAAAAAAAGAGAGGGTTTCCATCACAAAAAAAGAAATAGAAGATAATTGGTTCACAAAGCTTGTTTAAAAGTCGATGGATAAGGTACATATTTTATTATTTTCTATTCATAGTTTTACGAAGAATGTTTGTAACAGTAAACAATAATTACTAAATAATTTGAAAATGTTCGTGATATTTAGGTACAGTCGTAACAGCATTTAAAGTACTATTGAAAATTGTTAGAAAAATGTACCGTGCTTTAGCAAATATATGATAATATATTATCTGATCTCAAAAATGTGTAAAAACATTGAATTATTCACTTCATTTGTTAATTTGTAATAATTGTTTATCAATTATTATACATGTAATTATACAGTAGATACAAAAAAAATACTTGTTATTCAAAAATAAAAAAGAGACAACTCGCTCTACTGTATGTGTAGTAGGTGTCGAGTGGATTATTGCAGAGTAGGTTAGTGTTATGGATGTGTTAAATTTATACGAATTTAAAAAAAAAATAATATTGTGCCTATATGTATTATAAATATTTTTGATGACAATAATATTATTATATTATATTATATAATTATAATAATTATAAAATAAGTTGAGTGTAAGTAAATTTAAAAATATCTACGATCGTATCTAAAGTTTAAATTTTTAGGAAATCAACAATTCACACGTGAATTATTAACGATTCACTATCAAACGATTTTATATTTTTGATATTATTAAAAAACTACTAGTCGTAGAAATTTGAAATCTTCAGCAAATGTTTGATCTGGCCTTTTCTTTACTCATTATATAATAGGCAAGGTTTTTGGAAAAAATTGGTTAAACCTGCTGTATGCAACCGCCAACCCACCCTAATTGAAAAAAAATTAGGAATATTGATAAAATAGACATTCAGTCAACATTTCATGTATACGGTCATTTGTTTTAGAGTTCCACTTAAAACCAAAATTGATTTTGTTAAAAACCAATTTTGCGTAAAAATTCCCGATTTTCCTTAATTTTTCTTTTGTTTTTCATGGCACTTTTGAAAACCTCTGGACAATTTTTACTTTTAACCCCCAAAGCAACAACTGGATTCACTTTCTTATCAGAAAATATGCTTTTGAAGACAATCTAATCACTTTTACTGTCTTAAAAGGTAATGACGGGCACACAAAAAAAAACACACATTGTAAAATCAATACATACTCCGCTCGATATCTAAAAGAACACGGTAAAAAAGAACAATTTTTAAAAATATAATTGACCGGTTTAAAAAAATTTATTGATAACAAATTATTATTAAGCACCGGTAACAAAGCTAATAAGTCTAATTGATAAAAATGATAATAACCGCCTTTGTTGGATTTAAAAGTTTCCTTTTTTGATATAATAGCAGGAAAGTTTGAATAAGTATATATTATATACATATATCATAACTACCTAGGGAATTTCCAGTAATAAAAAGTTATTTTACTTTATATTATACCACTAGTTATATTTCATGATAAAGTATGAAAAGGTCACTGCGACTCTCATCTCTACATAGGGAATTTCCAGTAATAAAAATGTATTTAACTCTATATTATACCACATAACAAGTTATATGGTATTTAATATTATATTTTGTCATATTTATATAAAATCTGTATAAAATATTTTTACAATAAGCACAATTGATGGAGGGACACATAAGAGGGCTTGGTTGGCTTGATTGAAAAAAACTATTCAATAATGGTACTTCATGAGTAGGTATTTAATATATAAAAATAATATAAATAGAACATATAAATATGAAGAAAAACAGATAATATATTACAACCACTCATGATCTAAAAAACTTAACTTTTTTCATATATTTTTATGAAATTAAAAAACAATATTTTGGATGAAACAAAATGAATATTGTGGTTACGAAATGTAATACAATCTATTCTGTGGTACAACAGCCGGAGTTCGGGGGGATATAATATCTTAGTCCGTGTATGGCGCCAATATTGTTATGATAATTGATAATTATAATAAATAACATGATTAACGATCTATAATATTATTCTATATTCTAATTATAAATGTACGCAAAGTTTAGAGTAATAAATTTGAGTATTTCAATTTCCATTTTCAGGCATAAAAATAAAAATAAAAATTTGTAATTGACAAATATTGTAAACAGTTTTTGGACATAACCTTAAAAAAAGCCCAATATTGTCTTTCTCTCTTTGACGTCCTATCCTTTCTTTATATTATCTATGATATTATTATGGTCACGGCCCGTATACAGCGGTATACTGATTATTGATAAAATAAAACATATGTTAAGATTCTAGAATTGATTACACCACCTAACTATCTAAGCCGTACTTGGGTTTTTGGGCGGAGTCCTTTTAAGCATTCTGTATCGTTTATTTTATTATTTTGTAATTTGTACTTAAATGTGTTTTACTTGCGTTTGACTTGTACATCATTTTTATCGACGATAAACTAATAAATCATCCAAAATGAGACTGAGGGCAATATTGGGCTACTCGATCTTCGGAACGGGATCCACATTGATGTCGGCTATCATACTGTTCTACCTGTTGGCCGGTAAAGGTGAGCAAATCAGTATTGGCTGGTTCTTGGCCAATACATCGCCCTATATGTGGGCTGTGTTGGGTATTTCATTGGCGGTTGCTCTATCGGTGGTTGGAGCTGCGTTGGGAATACACACGACCGGTGTGAGCATTGTCGGTGGTGGTGTGAAAGCACCTCGCATCAAGACCAAGAATCTTATATCTGTCATCTTCTGTGAAGCGGTGGCTATCTACGGACTGATCACTGCAATCGTTATGTCTGGCCAGTTGGAATCGTTCACAGACAACGCGGATACCGCACAACAAATCAGGGATCAAAATTGGATGGCCGGCTATTTAATATTTGCTGCTGGTATTAGCGTAGGTCTGGTAAACCTGTTTTGTGGTATAGCTGTTGGAGTAGTAGGTTCGGGTGCAGCGCTAGCAGATGCCGCCAACTCATCGCTTTTTGTCAAGATTTTGATTGTTGAAATTTTTGGCAGTGCCATTGGTCTTTTCGGTTTAATTGTTGGCATATATATAACTTCCAAAGTGAAGATGGGTGATAAGTAATCTAACATTCTATGTTATTCATGTGTATATTGATTTTTGAATAGTTTTATTTTGATTTTGAATTCTCCAATAAAAAATGTAATACATTGGATGGTTTTTAAATCTACCAAGTAGTATTAGTGTTATTACTATAAGTTAACTAATTATTATTTCACTCGGTCTATTACTCAATTTATTTGTAAAATACCAATTCCAAACACATTTCACCTAGCAGATTATAATATTATACATTAATATATATAAAAAATAATTGTTTTATATTTAAATTATGTTAACACATAGTCCTATTTCCATCCATATTATAGTAATTGTGATCAAATTTGGCCTACTAATGATTGTGTATGGAAAATAATTCATACAAAATTAAAATCCTTGAAAATCCTTTAACTTGTAGACTTCTTATTATAAGGGATAGGTTAATAAATTCAATTTTTGCAGTGCAAACTGTCCGAGTAATATTCTAAGTATCATGTTACTTTTAAGCTAGTAAACCATAAACGAAGACAAATTGTTCATTTTATTTTAATATTTAATACCAAAATATGTACTTCATCATTCCACGTGTTCATAAATAAATACTTGTTAATTAAAACATTATAACAGTTACAGTATTTATTTAATACCCATCATATTAACCATTTTGTATTTATGTTATAATAAATATATTTACTGTTCATAGTACATTTGACATACTAAAATATACAGAAACAATTGAAAACAAAAAGGTAAAAATTATGTATTATTTATTTAGAAAACAGCGTTGTGTAATATTTATCTATGTGTGCCTGCAAGGGGGGCTTAAAGGGAACATTGTACCCCCTGAGAATTTTTAACTGCACATACCACTTGTATAAAAATATCACTATAATTAATATTAGATTATAATTTATAAGTAATTTGTATCTTGTCCCCATTGGGATTTTATCCTGTAGGCGTGCCTATATGTACATAAAAATGAATATTTCTTTGTTTGTCCTCTTCGTCTTTAAATGGACTGTTTTCAATAACATTTATATAAATAGATTTCTTGAGACCTAAAGGGTGCTTATAGCTTATTTTTTCAGTCCTGAGTGGCTCGTGAAAATCTAATTTAATTTTTTTATTAATTAAATAGTTGCCATTGATTACAGCAGGCAGTGGGAACTTTTTTTTCCTATGAAGCAATTATCTGAAGTACCTTTAAGTACCCACTCCATACACACATTACAAACGCAGATCGTATGTGATTACACGGGTATAAATTATAAGCTAGTCTAGCCATCCAGGTTGGAGAATGGCGTCATTGGGATACCCACCTCTACTTTTGAATGAGGCAGCTGCCTTATAAAATAGCTATTGATGCTGTCATTGACAGCGGGGCTGGATTTAGGGGACCCAGGAGTCCATTATAGTTTTCTAATTATTTAACAATAAATACAAAAAAATATATTTAATTTAAATTAACATGGAACATGATTTTTCTATTTAAAATTAAATATTTGTAAACAAAATAATAGGTATTTTTGTATTTTATGTATTAATGTATGTAATGTGTTCAAATAAATGAGTTGTTGTCTAGTCGTAGAATATCAAGGTTTTTGTGCCATCTACAATTGCAAGGTTAACTGTAATAATATTCTCGAATGCAGATCTATAATTACACACACGTGGGTTCAGAATTCTACAGTCAAGTCATGGTAATATGACGTTTAACTACAAATTATACGTCATAAACATTTATTGGTAATAACAACCAATTATTATGTTTGAATGTAGTGTAGCGGCATGTTAATGTTTACACTTTAGATCTTAGTACTTTTCAAAGTTAAAAGTACATAAAGTTTTAGTGAAATCTAGCGATAGTGTTACCTTTTTCTACAAATGTAAAAATTAAAGAATTATTTAATAATCAAAACTGTATTGTCTTGTTTATTAATTTGCAATATATTCGGCCCATGGGTGGCCACCACATACCTAAATTCACCAATAGGTTACAGATGTATTTATATTATGATAAGTCAAAGTGCAGCATATATACAAATATTTAAAAAAAAAAAAAAATACTTAAACACTGACATTTCAAAATACTTATATAAATGTTATGACCACAATTACAAAGATTACTTATATGATTTGCTATCCTAATTCTGAAATTTTTTTGAAGTAAATATTAAGACAAATACTAATTATAACAATTTTGGACTTACTTCAGCATTTAAGCATTAGTCATTAATCATTGTAATTATTTGTATTTTATATTTTAACTCAAGCAAAAGTGAAAACAATAAATAGATAAATTAATTTTAAACCAGACAAAGTCGGGTAATAAAGCTAGTTATTTTATAAAAATTAAAAAGGTTGATAAAAATCATAATAGGTATGTAAAAAAAATTAAATTTATTATAGAAATAAAACATTCATATTTCATACATTAAATCAAACTAATTATGTCCAATTTCATTGATAGACTTTGTAGCTTTGTCAAAAACTTGTTTACCAGTGGGGAATGGATCTTTTTTACTCAATACAACTTTCTTGTGAGCATGTGATAAATATCCACGTAGCGTCCCTCTATAAATCATGTTAACTAATAGAGACTGCGCTTTGTCATAATCTGTATCAGGGTCGTCAAACTTTTTCAATATAGCTGTTATAGTATCAACTGGTATAATATGATTGTTAGCAATTAAGAAACTGTAAAAAAAATAAGAACAGTGTTAATAAATTTTAATGTATTGACAGAAAATGTATGAACTTATTATTTTGATAAAACAGTTAATCATTGTAAATCATTTATTACTTCAAAAAAAGTAATTTTGTCCTCATTAGTTATTAGAAAAATGTATAACTACAACACGTTTTTAATAACTATGAGTGTTTAAATATAAATTGCTTACAATTTCTTAAACAAGTTCCTGTATACTAGATTTATCAATTTTTGTAGTAACAAATATATTCCGCATTTCATGTAATGTACTTCATTAACATCAATGCACTCCCTAAATTTTTGGACGTTGCCCATTTTAATGGACTCTGTTAGCTCTTTGAATATATCCAAATTATACTTATTGAGAAGATCTTTTGATGGCATTATTCCCTAAAACAAAAAAATAGAAATTTATTTGTATAATATTATAATGTGTAAATGCAGTTAAAATTTTATTTACATGCAACATGTTTAATGGGATGAGTTTCTTTAAAATCAATGTCTTGTTTTTGATAGAGCTTCTATGACATCCTTCAAATGCAATTGTTAATTTTCTCTAGCTGTAATAACCATAAACAATTGGCAATATATTTTATTACAAGTTAAATTAACCTATACAAAATATTTTTAACAACATTAGAACAGTTTAGGTTTGAACATATCAATTTCTAAAATATCGTATTTGATCTGGTTTGCACTAAATTCATTTCATCAAACTGGCAACTATCCACTGCCGTAAAAAATGGGCACTAAGTGTGTAAGATTGTGCGTAAAAAAATGACTATAATAAAACATTGTAAGCAAATTTCAATAATGTTGTTTTGCTATGACATTAAATTATGTAAAAAAAAAGTTAAGTTTTCAAAATAATGAGTGTAATTAAATGGCTCAACTGCATAAAATTAAAATATGACTTTCCATGTCTATATTATGTTTATTTTATAAAAGTAAAAATGCAATACGTGATTTAATTATATATAATTTATATATATTTTTTTTTAACACGTATGATTCCACTTTTATTTATATAATCTCTATTAGTTTTATGTGTACAGTCAACCTTAGATGGAAAGGTCAGAGAACCACTGATTTCTTTATTTGCGCCACCGCCTCCGTGTCAATCTATTTGACTCGTATTGCAGTAAATTTAATTTACATTCCCTATGAGATTTGATGAATTTGTGTTATTTTTGTGTGCGTTATTGGTCTAAGCATTTTATGCAGTAACGCAAAGCAGTTATAGTAATAAATAATACATGATTTAACCAACCATCATTAAATTTTCCTTCAAATATTTCTTTACAGCCAGTATAATAATAAAAGGTGACAATATGTGCAATTGGAAATGTGTTCTTGTCTGGGCACATGAAAATGGTTTTAGTCAATCCTGTAGTCAAATGAAATTTCTTGATTTTATGATACACTTTCAACATCTGATTTACGATAAACATTATTGTCCAACGCTTGGATTGCCGTGCTGGAGCTCGACTAATTATTAAAACAAATTTTTTAAAAACATGAAAATAATTTTAGAATAATTAATGCTAGTGATATAACTTACATGTCATTAGAACAAATACGGAAATACATCATCATTATATCAATGTATTTTTTTTGAAAATCATTGTACTTTTCTAATTTCAATTTTTTATTTGTGGACTCATATTTATCATACGCATTTAACAGATATCTAAGATCTACACAAACCTATAACATACAATATGTAATATAATGATTAATAAACTTATTTTTTTAAAACCATCATATATAATTACTGTGTTTGCAAGTGGCACCATCCAGTTTTCACTATCAGATTGAAGATATTTAACAATGTTTTGTAAAATTGCCAATTGTCCTCTGAAAGCATCATCATATTTTTTTTCTCCTATTGATTTGAGGACACTGTAATAATTTTAAATAAAGTAATGAAACACTTCCAGTTTTTCATAATATTTAATATCTATTTTTTTTTTAGGTATGAACGTTTTTGACAGAATAATAATCATAAAGGTACAAATATATAATATAAAATGTTAAATATTAAAAAAAAAAGTAAGTAAAGAATTTAATTATTAAAATTTGTAATCATATAATACATTATATTTCAAAATAATAATTTAGTGATTACCTAATTACAAAAGTTGGTTACAAAAACCAAATGAGATGAACTGTTTTTCCGGCGATAATATGTAACTAATATTGCAGACTATATATAGTTTAATATAATTAAATTAATATAAATTAATTTTATATATTTAATATATTTAAGTTTGATATAATCTGTGATAATACTATATGTTAAACAAAGATAACAGATATTATGCATCCTTCCAAATATAATGTTATTAAACAAAAATAGTTTGAATGAGAAAAACTAACTTTTTTTGAAGGGTGTAAATTAAATTTATCAAAAACATCAAAAACTAGCTAAGACTTTTTTGCACTATAGATTCTTTGATAAAATTATTATAAACTTTATGGTCCTGGCAATATTAACAATCAGCAATGACCTTTATTTTATTTAATATTTTAAAATTAATTTTTCAGATGTTTTTATGATATTTTTATTCATTCAATATTTTAAGTTTTAATCGTATCATTTTTGTACATAACATTTGAATACTATTACTTAGTGGTCAAAGGCCAATGGACACAAACACATTCTTACATAGATGCCTCTAACATAAAGTTGTTACTCTTGTAATAAGATAATGTTAACGGTTTTTTTAATTTTCCACTTCAAGTTTTTTCAAGATTATTATAGAAAAATTCTTTATAGAACTTATACTCAATAGTAACCTATATTATGAAAATTACCTTAGGTGCAATATTATTTCACTCTCGAAATCAAGTTCATTATCTTCAGAAATTTTTTGAAGATAGTCAATAGTATTTTTGAGGTTCCATTCTTTTGATGAATTATCTCTCAACGAAAAGAAATTCTGTGACAACAAAAACAATTTGTATACATAAAATAAAATTAATCAGCAAAAAATATAATTACCGCCAATTCAGAACCATTTTCTTCATTGTAGAACGTTGTGGTCTAAAACATAATACAGTTCCAATTAAATATGAAAATCAAAACTAAATAAGATTTTAAAAATATTAAAATATTTTTACTGTCATACCGATAAAACATAATCTTTTGTATACATGTTTGTTTCTTGCTTCTCGCAAAATGTTTGTTATTCAAAAGCCATGTATGAATTTTATGATATGATTTCTGAAAAAAAAAATGTAGGTAAACATAAAAATGTTTTTTTACAAGCATACAATACATTATAAATATGAATTATGATTATTCAACTTGATATACTAACTACATCAAAAAGGATTAAAATAATCTATGATATAGCATAAATTGGGGATCACCAAATAGAAGACAAATTTATTTTTGAAATGATTTATTTTGATTTTAACTAAATAGGATTTTCTTTCATTTTGATTTTGCCTTTACTTTTTTGGTTAAACATGTACATTTAATTTAGATTACCACCAAACACTTTTTTGAATTCCTAAAATAACAAAGATATTAAATGGTGACCCCCATTCCCTGGTACCTATAATAAACTTTAGTGTATAGATACTTTAATACTTACAAATTATTAGAAACAGTGGCTACTTTCAAGTAGGTAATTTAATAACTGTTACGGAAAAATGTATTGTTTTTTTCCACAGTAAGATTGTTATAATTAATACAATAATACTTACGTTGAGTAAATCTAAACTGTTACTTGAAAGTCGAAAAACTCGAAAGTTATGTTATATTATAATATTGGGTACGTTTGTCCGTCTGCTGTGTTGTTATCATGAAAACAAGAGATAAGAAGATCACCGCCGACACAAAATATTATGAAAAACTTCCTGGAAAAAAGCGCACGGTTAAACTACCACCGGTAGCGCGTCGGTTGTTTGCGTTGTGAGTACTATCCAAATCATAGATCTATTTTATAGGTCTATGCATAGATCTATTTTATAGGTCTATGCATAGACCTATAAACTAATGGACAGCGCATTCGACTCCGCCCTGCCGTCAATGCACGGGAATCATATAAGAGAAAGAAAGAAAAAAGAACTTAAAGGGGGTAATCATACATCTATGGAAACTATAGTCCGCGCAACGAAAACTGGCCGGTTACCCCCGAAACCCGCCCGCCATGAACGTGCCGTTAGCCGCGGATTCTCAAGCTACGCGTCGTCGCTGCGATATTATACAATAGGCGCACGCGGTGTGTATATATATTATATCACGTATTGAAATTATGTTTTATACTGATAATTTTTTAAACCATTTTCTCTCATGATTGGTATAATAATTAATTAATATATACCATGTGAACAAATAATTTTAAAAAAACGCGGCAATTAGCTTAATAACCACTTATTGACAATTGGCACTAGAGTCGCCACCTTTTTTATAATAATATATTTACCCCAAGTTCTCTTTTCTCTTTTACTCTATATCGTACCCCTGACCTCTCTCTCTATGCGCTGTCCATTAGTTTATAGGTCTATGGGTTTATGATCCAAATAGATCTATATTTTATTTTTATAATCTATATTTTAATCATGGACCATGGTACTATCTTATATATTATGATTGCAACTGAACTGTGCTAAACATAGGAATTAATAATTATAATATTATTCAATAATTTTAAATCACGATTTGTAAAATTTTGAATTTATGCGTTTACCATATTGCATTGTATATCAATGCATCATATTACATTGAGCCATTAATTGAGATTTTGAATTTATATAAGATATGATTTATCATACTTACCTACCTATACTATAATTTATGTTTTGCACTTTTGCTATAATGTATGAATATCTTCCTATTAAACTCAGACTTCAGATATTGCTAAATAAATGTGATACGATATAATATTAAAATAAATAACTTAATATTGCCTCAAAATCATATCCATTCCGAATACCTACTTAAATATCTACTGAAGCGTTGGTAGGTACAATTGTGATAAGCAGATATTACTTGTAAACTTCTTTTGGAAAAACATTTTCATAAGAGACTAAAAAAATATAAAACTATATCGTATAAGAAGGAACAATATAATATCGTCGTCCACTGCCTGTGATATCGGCGATGTACTCACTTTTGGCAGCATCGTTTGAGCTGTTGGGCGTTTAGCGCTGATATAATATCTATACCAGTACCTATATAGGCTATATAAGTTACCAAATACCAGGTTTTTTTGAATTTTGAACTGCCGCACGTTTTAGTTTTGGAATTTATAGAGTATATAATATTATCTTGTCAGGTTCTAATCCATATTAGAATGGGCAAGTTATAAAATGTATATTCACCAAGTCACCGCTCTGGTGTGAGCTCTGCAGGTTATCTCACAGATTTCATGCAGAGCTGCATATTTATTTTGATTCTTTGGATTTCGCACGACCGCTGCAGCATACTTCACTGGTAGGTATGACCGTTCACGTCATGGTCGTTGTGTGTTCTGGTTTATCAACGGTACTAAATTTCGTGTCTTATGCTGTTTCGCATATTATATATAATTATTTTGTTCCAACTGGAAAAATTAACCATCAGTGACGTACATCTATACTCTGTTCCAAAAGAGAACTGTCACTTTTCGCGCATACAACTGATGGCTGTGGCAGTGCAAAGGCCAAACTCCCCTCCCCCCCTTCCTAGACAACGATCGTCAACGTCGGAAATGTCGGCTAGCAAGGCGGGGGAAGTTTGGCCTTTGCATACTGCCGCAGCCGTCAGTTGTATGCGGGAAAAATGACCGTTCTCTTTTCTTGGAACAGAGTGTAGTTGCCTATCTACGACGCCGCGTGATCGTAATTTTACGATCGAAAAATATATACCTAGGCAGCCAACGCACATGGTTGCAGTGGCATACGCCGTACACGGATATTTTCAATTGAATTTAGGATGTAATTAATTCAAGTGTACTGCGGTTAACAATATTATAACAAAATATCATATATTACAAACCGATTTGAAAAAATTGAAACTTTTTTATTATTTTAGATATTCTTTGTGGAGTGTTAAATATTTATTATAAAAAATTGAAAAAAACAATATTAAAAACTAAATCAAACAAGACGAAAATTCATTGGTCTTGATTTTGTAAAGAGCTCGTTTATGATTTCTTCAGAGGTTTTGGTACCTATGTATCTAATCTCTATGTATATATTCGTCAGTTCTAACTTTTAGTCAATTTAATTTTGACCGCATCCAGGGGTATTTCTTATGTATATTTTTAAACGTTCAATCACTGTAAACGATGAAAAATACCGCTCATTAGATGCTGTACTGCTGAAGTAACAGGAAGTCATAGATGAAATTAATGGGGGTAATCATATATCTTGTCAAAAAAGGCAGTGAAAACTTTTTATTTATCATAGTGGAGTTTTAAAAATCGATCTTTTAACTGTACCGAAAAATTATCAAAAAATGGTATATAGAAAATGGATTCATAATATTTCTATTGATAATTTTCTTTTGTGTCCTTGGTAAATTAGTAAAATCAATATCTAAGTTTCTATTTTGGTACCACTTTTCTATTTTATTGCATTCATTGGTGAATTATTCAGATGAATATGACTCTTAATCTCTAAACTTTTGTTATATCTGTGATAATATACCATCATTGCAAGAAACGTGAAAACATGTCACAATGATGCGTAGCACGTCTTAAGATTATAGAGATAAATTTTTAAAAATTATTGTAGACGACGTGTCGGTGTATAACACATATTATATTAGCATACGTGTGTTATAATAATTATTGTTTATTATTAATCATGTACAATATTATTGTCTGTACTCAGTACTAGCGCGCTCATAATTAATAAGTTAATACACAAAAGAATTGTGTATAATATTTTGGTACCTACCTACACTATGGTGGTTTAAAATTAAATTGAAAAAATCAGTGGAGTAATAGGTACTTGCACCAAAATGCCAAAATGGTCCCCCGACCGTACCTACGCCATTACAGGTTGCAAGTTTTGGTGTGGAAATATGTATATCCATTGTGAATCGAAATTCGAAAGTAATATTGTTTTTCACTTTAAAAGTTAGTAGGTAAATGGAAATGACATTGAACATTGGTTGTATATAAATAATAGGCACCTTACCGCGGTCACTGGTAAATATTAGAAGTTGAATAGGTATAGATTTATGAAATGCAAATAAAATCTCAGTAAAATAATTGCGTCACGCGCCGTGACGAGACGTTTGTTAATAATTAATATACCTAACATAAATCATAATACATATTATTATACATTACACATTAATACATTATTGATCTTCAAAGATTATATAGATAATAAGTATGTAGTACCGCAATGTATATTTATCATACAATGAAAATAAATACTATAGTACTTTAGTTATTACTTATTAGTTATTAGTTGGTTAAGTTCATTGTGGTTAACTTTTGTCTAATGTAATTTAATGTATCTTATATATATAAATGTTGTAATATAAGTAATTTTAGGTAAGCATCTAGTTTATAGCGTAATAATATAACCAAAACCTTGTTAAAATAAATATACTATCTGTCGAAACAATCATCTAAATACAGTCAAATTCTCAAATCAGTAAAAATTTTAAATGTGAAAATTAAGTAATTATACATGACTTAATCCTTTATTTTAACACGCGGTATGAGGATGAAAATAATATGAAATGTGAATTTAAAAATGTATTATTTAGGTACTTATTATTATTTATTTTACCTTTTAACAAAAAGTTATTCTGGGCCCTAGGGTTATACATAGTTACGTAGGTATAAATGCGTTCAAGTTTTCCAAAAGTTGTTTGTATCATAATCACTCCATATATTCCATACTATAAGATTGTCTAATATCATTGAGTATAGATTTACCATCCTTACTTAATGCTAATATATCAAAGTATATATATTTATTTGAAAAATACTGGCTTGTCTTTTTTATACATAATATTATACTGTATTTATGCAATATTCTAATATACCAATAATACCTAGCTGTTCCATCTACATCTGCAATAATATTATTGTTAGTAAATATACTTAAATCATAAAATACCATATGAATTAACTATTTAACTAAAAAAAAAGTTATTTTTGGTTACACATTTTACAATACAATAAAATGGAACCGAATGCAAACTTTATAATACGAAGATTTAATAAAAGTATAACCGTAAAACGTTAAATAAATATCAGTAGACTTATATCGACAGATTGAATGTATAATACTATAATGTATTATTTATATTATAGTATCTATGATGTTTTAGGTAAGTACTATGATGATTGAAGACCATAATACCAATCATTGTAACATATACAGGTATACTATATACAGATTTATATATCTATAATCTATGCATTCACACATCACACGGAACACTCAGATATATCATATAGTATTATATAATAATATTATTGAGAGCTGAACTATATAGAAAAGTGTATTTAATTGAATATACCTATAATACAGTAATACACTATCGGACTATATTATATACTAATACTTACCTACCAGTTACCAGATATTTAACCTTACCTATAGGCGGTATGTATACATACATTCAAATATTCAATCAAGATTATATTATGAATATTCATATCATAGTATTATAATGTTGTGTATACATTGGTTAATTAAGTATAGGTAACGAGTAACGATGTAGAAAGTTACTCCGAACATTTTTTTGTTTTTTGATTTGATGTTATTGATAATAGATAGATATACCATAAACGTTTATGCGATATATTATAATATATGGGTATTGAGTATAGGTATCATAAAATAAAATTATAACTAATATTTGTTTTACATTTATATTTATTATAATTAATTATTATTTATTTTTGTAATAAAATTATACCAATACCAATCTCAGACTAAGCATATTATAGTAAGACAAAGTCGATTACCTATATTTTATGAATATTTTTTTTATTTTATTTTGAATCGAATAAGACACATATACATACATTATTATTGAAAGTAACATTTTCGATTATCTTTCTCCTTTAAGCAAAGTTTGTGTTGGAGAAAGAGAGTTATTATATATATGATACAATTATTATAATTATAAAATTTACAAAATGCAGAGTATTTATAATATCTTGTAATAGAATTCTTTTATTTTTATTAATCCATAAAATAATTAATAATTATGTTTTATTTAAATTGTATATTGTTATTGAAAATAACTATCAAATAAATCAATTCAAGTTCAATTATTCGATTTACAGAAATTTGTTTATAATAATATGAATTAAATTATAGGTTTAACAGAATAATATGCAAACTTTAATATTTCCCACTGAAATAAATTATATTATATTATAGGTATACAGTTAACGTAGGTAATAGGTATAATAGTTTTAATACTTACATAGGTTTATACAATCATACTACATGTACAAATAATATACGATTGCCGTTTGTGAAGTCCTCAGTGTTGAGTGTGGACAGTAAGTTAAATACCCGTGACCAGTAAATCGCTGAGGCAGTAGAGCTGAAATCCGTCATTAAATATTATTTTACTTTTAAACACGGTATTAGATATCGTCTTTGTTAAAGGGATTTTCGTATTATTACAAGACATAAAAGATACTATATTTAATTTTTTTATTTACCACCTACTTACAATACGTTTTTATGAAAAAATCAAATTTTCAGAATTTTTCTTTTAGAATTTTCGTAATTGTAATTTTTAAGTTATTAAATTTTAAAATTAAAATGTGTTTAGCTTTATTTAATTTAAATTGTACACAGTGCCGCAACTACTACCAGGGCAAGCAGGGCAAAGCCCAGCTGCCAAAGGCCCAAATTTATTTTTTAAAAGGGGCCCATAATGGGTGGATCCTATTATTATTTTTCTTGGTTTTTGATTTTGTAAAAATGTATTTTGAATTGAAATATTTTAAATATTAATTATTAAGGAGTTCATAATTGATTAGTAATAATGCGGTAAACATAGACCTCTTATGCTTAAATAATAATTTAGGAACTAACTATATGAAAAGTCTGTGGTATAAGTATAAGGTCTTTGGCGGCAAATCAATTTAATTTCATAGATTTATTCTGAGATAAAAGATTAATAATGAAAAAATGACCAATCATCTTGGTGTTGGCTACACTGAGTACTCAGTTTGTCTTATAAACCAAAATTAGCACCACAAAAGTGCAAAATAAATATAGAATAAAAAATATCTTTTGTTTGCATTTAGGTACTTACATACAAAATAATAATTCACCAATTATCTTCCTAACTAACCTTTATGGCTTATGCCTCTATGTATTTTAAATTATTTAACATTTATAATCACGATTTACTACTTACTACTAAGTACTAACTTTACTTTACTTTTCATTTTCACATTTCATTGAATAGTTTGCATTGCTAATAAATAAATACTTTTATTAATCATTGGTGTTAATACTTTAATACTTGACTAATAAGTTATTTTAAAATATTTACAATGTCAAAATATCTCAGTGGTTCAGCAAAAAGGAAAATGAGAATAAAAAAAGATGAAAAAACAAAGAAGTTGAGAGGTTCATTAAATATGCTTGTAGCGAAAAACAATTTGGATAATACTGGTTAGTGGAAAATATATATATTAAATACTGGGTGGTTGTTAAAATTCCTGAAGTTAAGATTTTCTTAAAATAAAGGTCGTTTACTAAAAACTTAGTTTACTATTTACACATTTACCTAGTTATAACATTACATTCTGTACACAACTGTAAATAATATGATGTGAGTATGTGATATTTTTTTAAATATTTTACTTGACAAGTGTGCTAAAAATGTAGTTATTAAAACAAATGAAAATATTGATGTGGAATCCTCTGGGACTTGTGATGATATTGAGCAAGACATATTTGATAAACCAGGTAGGTACCTAAATTAAACTTTTCAAAATTATTAAAATGTAAAAATCATAACTATACAAACAACTATGAGGATAAGCACATCGTATTTAATAGATAGAATAATTTATAATTATGTTGATATTTATTACTCAGTTAGTAATTTAAATATAGTTTTACCATACTTTTTTTGTTTATAATTCACGATTTCCATTTGTTATTTATTTTATTATATAATAAAAGTATTTTTACCAATTTTAGACACAATAATATGTCAACTTAAAGATCGCTTTAAAGGTTTACATAATGTTTGTAGCATTTTCAATTTTTTGAAACCTCAAACACTTTTAGGACCAGATGAAATTACTATTAAAGGATCATATGACCTTTTACAAATTTATCAATGAAATATAAGTTCTGATTTAACGAGTCAACTGCTATCAATCAAAGAAATTATAAAAATTAAAAATTTGAATAGTATCCAAGCACTGGCCTCATTTATTCTCGAAAACGATTTTGCTACGAGTTATTCTGATATATTAGGAGCATGTATAATTTATTTGACATTGCCAGTAATGGTTGCAACATCAGAAGGTCTTTTTCAAAACTTAAGATAATAAAAAGCTAAGGAATTCAATTGGACAAGAACGACTGTCCAATATTTCAGTTTTAAATATCGAACAGCGTCGTACAAGAAAAATGAAATTTGAATTAATGTTAAGTTTATTAAAATTATTTAAATATATAATATAAATTATACAAATACAGATATTATTTCCACAGAAATATAGAATACAATAGTTATACAAAATAATAATTATTTATCATACCTTAATAATTAATTTTATCAAAAAAAATGTCTACTAGCATTTTATATTATTATGTACCCCCCATAGTTATGGTTATAGGGTCCGAAATTCAATTTTGCACTGGGGCCCTAAATAACTAAGTTGCGGCACTGATTGTACAGGTAAACCAAGTACCTATATTAATATGCATGCACATGTAAAATAACATGCTTTTATTTCAATATTGTAAAGAATACAACTTTTACATGAGCAGACATTTCCAAAATATCGACGTATTAAACGATATAGGTAGTACAGTGTTCAGCGTTGTAGTACAAAGTGCGTAGTGCATAAAAGCAAAATAAAACAAAGGTACCTAGACGAAAGTAGGTAGTATAAATGCAAAGGACTCGGACGTACACGCACATTATACGGCTGATACAGTGATATCTATTGAGTATTGATTGAGTATTGATTGAGTTTTTGACTATTATAAGTAATAACTAATAAGTATCCCGTAGCTATACATCCTACGGGGTGCGTACTGTACACGGATCGCCTACCGCACGGGAAGGTAGCGCGCACACAATATTATCGTCTCAGCTACCACTCTGCCAGGACGTCGTGTGCACATAATATTATTATTATTATTGTTATAACATAACAACGCCGTCGGTCGTGTTGTCGCGTCAATCGGTGGGAGGTTGAATAAAAATTGAAAGCCGGCGAAAAGAAACACGCGGGCCCATCGTTTCTGTAGGACTGTTGTAGACGGCGACACAGTATCGTTGTGACTATTGTGGATAACGTTTGCCCGTCGGTCGCGCGTGTTGTGGTGTGCGCGCGTTTTCTCACCGAAACAGTTTTTTTTTTTTTTGGTGATTTTCGTTCCGTAATTTACTGCACCCATTCTTGAAAATAATATTTGACGCTTACTACTATAACTCGAGACGCGTGCGATTTACCGATCTCTCCGATGATGGAAGGCTGAAAAGCGTCGTGTTTGCCCGTGACATACACCTGTACAGCGAAGTCAGCTACAACGACCCTTCGCCATGGCTTACAACCTCGGAAGAAATGAAATATTGACAGGTTAGATACTATTTACATGTATAATATTATTATATGTAGTCAGTGCATTTGATAATCTACAAGAGATTTTGACCCTTTGTCACCGAGACAATCCAATAGTTCGATTATCATTATTATGCGACGGGTTGCACAAAACATTAATTAATGAATCAATCGTGAGCTAATTGGTCCCTTAAACAAGATGTATTGGTTCTTTACATTTTTAGTGAACTATTAAATTTATTAAAATTGTTTACGTAACCCAGCATTAGTCTACTAGATCAATGTAGGGGAAGAGTTATAATATCTAGTAATTTTGGCGCGAATCGGCTGAAAATGGACGCATGTACCATAGACCATAGTGCTTCATAAATCATAATATTATAGAATATACATGAATCGCAGAATAATTAAAACTATCCATACTGGAAACGAATCCTGGTTTACAACCCAGTGTTAACCAAGCGCTATTATTTGTTTCTAAAAACAAAAAGTGGTAGGTTGGTAGGTAATGAAAACGAAAATTATAATGAAAAATAGCTTTCGTTGGTTGTAATAATAATTCAGATAAGTAACTAATCCCAACGATGATAACTAAGTAGTGATTAAATGTGATAAGTGAAGGATATTATCTAATAATATTTTATTGTTGAGTATTACATAGGTATTTCAATTAATTTACTCATGATATGTGTATTTTGATACTTAATGTTCTCAATATTCAATACCCTAATGACAACAATTAAATATAAATTTATTTTTCTTTACTAAGCATGCTGAGTGCCGCTCACAGCCAACGAGGCTATGTGCTTAAAATGTTATTATTCCTCACACTGCAGTTTAATTTAAAATAACTTGTATATTTTTATCAATTTCGTTTATACCTACCGTTACATAATGAAGTAATAACACATAATTAACATAAGGAAATTGTTAAAATATTATAATGCTTCGATTATTATCTGAAAAACAACTTTATATTCTTATTATAATAATTAGCAACATGATTGATATAAATCGGAAATGATAAAGGATTATGATGCGCGAATTTTAATTTTTAATATGACTACGACTTACTATATAGGTAAGTACTATAATTGTTTCAACTGCACAAGTACTTACTTTTTCTTTATTTGTACCAAACGAATGGAGATGAAGCTTAAATAATTATAAAACTAACATTATTTTATTTACAACGAATACCTAATTGTTTTATAATTGTTATTTAGCTAGTGTAGGTGCCCACTACAATTTACTTAAACGAATCAAAACCATAACAAAGTATATAACTAATGTAATGCCATCCATCACGTGTTAAATACCCGAAAAGATACTTTGGTAGGTATAGTGTGTGGAAACAAAACCGTTTTATTCTGTAAACAATAATAATTATAAGTTAGACTGACACACAGCATTCATTTCTATCGAAATACTTTCTGTTTTACTAAAACCTATTTAAGAAACGACTATTAATGTTTTCTACGTTATTATGATATTATGCCTAATATGAAGAGAGTACTACTAATTTTTTTAATAACAGATTTTTGTTAAAAAATCGATGTAACTATATATTTTGTTTACAAAATGTATACGGTTATATATACATGCCAATAAATAATAATACATACTTACTGCACAACTGCTGTATTTACTATTTTTACGGGTATTTTTTCATTGGCCTACCGCAATCATATTATTATATTAGTTGACTTGCCGCGAGTTGTTACTTGCAATAATTCGTTCGTTTAATCGTGAATTCCTGACATTTTGTTGTGGCTGTAATCTAAAATGATTATAATTATGTGGTTCGTCTGATGACGACCGGTGTTCAGTGTTCACCGTCGTGCAAGTTATTTTTATTAGATGGTTTGTAAACAATAGATACAGCCATACAACTGGTACTGCAATAGTCAATTTGTCTTCAAACATGATTGGATTATTCTTATCACACGTTTCAAGCGCGTTTTTGATTTGTAGCGAATATCGAAGTATTCTAGGAATAACGTAATGAGTCAATGATGAACATATTATTTTGGGTAGCGCATATTTAATATTGTACGTACAACGTACCTATACGTTAGGTATGTAAGAAAAACAATTAACATTCATGGCACGTTCGGCACGAAACGACCGAACAAAATGTGTCTTGAAAAACAGGCTTAGCATTCTTCGGTTTGGGTCAGAAAGATGAACTAAAAAATATGCACTAGGTAGATTCCAGTATCTTTATTTTTAAAAATATACTCTGGAAACTTAACAAGTTTAGATCTTTATTTCCTTAAATATAGGCACCTATATATAAAGTGGCCATAGCAGATTCACAAAAAAATGTGTTTAATATAATATTATAACAGTATAATGTACTCAAATATACGATGTGGTGCCTAAAAATACAGAAGACATACATGGCGCATACACTGCATAATAATATTCTAATATAATACCTACGAATTCATTCGATTAATATCGATCGAGCTGTAGGCACGCCTGTATAAATTGTATTCGTAACGACAAGAATCCATATACCGGTACGAAGCTCGAATTCCACTTTATATTAAAATGTAGTAATATTACGTTTAGTTATGTCACTGTCGAACATAATCGGTTAGGTATTATGCCAATTATATACACCGAGCACCTAATAGACGCATCTACCAATAATCTGTATTGATGACTTCAACGGAAACACGTGTTTCTGTAACCGATGTTAAATCATTTAAAACACGATTGTGATGCGATTTCACGAATTATCATATTAAAATAGTGTGAGACTTAACCGCGCGCGGTAGGCTGCTGCAGTTTATGTCGGAAAGTTATAGCCGACTACTTTCACTGCGTGCAGTTTAAAGCCGCGCCATCGAATGAAGACGTTTGCTGGAGATTGTTCAAGTTTAAAATACGATAATAATATTATTATATAGCATTATAATATGCACAATTACTCTTGCCAACAATAAAATAATAAAATAAAATTAACAACGTAGAAATTACGCTTCTTTTATTTATAATATAATATATAAACGCAGGACGTTTATAGCATTAGAAAACTTAATCGGGTGTATAATAATAATGTCAATATTCAACTTACAGTAGTGAGCAGTATAGCGAGTAGTGACGCAGAAATACGTTTTCGATGATAAATTGTAAACACGGTAAAAACGAATGGACATTTACCGCAGCGGCAGTGGCATATTATAATAGTGTCTCTAACTTAGTTGCTCTACAGAGTCTACTAGCCGTCTAGTATAAATATAATATTATAAATCTTAAACTAGAATTATGAAATTATACCCATTCGTGCAACTAAACGACCATGAGGATAACAAAATATTAACGTGTGCTGTATGCGGACCTTGGCCGTCAGTAATATATATATTTTTTATGACCTAAAGATTGGTACATCGTATATGGGTATAATATGTTGATGAGTACCGTGCGTCGCATATTATATACCTACGTATTATACAGACGGTTATAATATTCTCAAGTTGATATTATTGCTCGTTCCAATGGCGGTCGTTTTAAGCAGGGATCCCTAGAGGCAAAACAGATGCGCAAGATGAATAATATTTAAAGTACGCATACCTAACAAGTGTATATCTATATATATATATATATGTACAATACTATAAGTTAGGTTTATTATTACATTTTCGTTTACTCGTGATCTGCTGTGTGTGCGTGAAATACGCGTAAAAAATACAAATGGTTAAATCGCAAAACCGGAATCGCTAATTGTCACTTACGGTAAGCCGCGACATATTCGCTGGCTACCTACATTCGTATGTAAAAAAAACACAGATACAGATGCACGGCTCACATAATCCGTCAATAAAACCGTCACACGAAAAGAGGTTACTGGAATACTAGTCCGACTATATAAGTCGGACTTAAATGGTTTTTTTCTCTCAATTAAACGTTTGTGTTTTACCCCATTAATATTGTGGTTGTGAGTTGCGACGACTACAACTGCAGAACGTGAATCGAAGCGACAAAACGTAAATAAAATACGATACAGGTAAAAACATTTAATACGCGTCGTCGTCGTCGTCATCGATCTATCGCGGAGAAACCTATATCGTCGTCTACTTTACGGAAATCGAATATTTCCTCGTGTAACGCTGTTTACTTATAAAATCGCGATACTATAAAAATATACTATAATATGTCTATATCGTCGTGGGTGCTGCCGTGCTGGTCGTATTAAAGTGCATAATCTACCTATGCGGCTATGCGTTATTATAATAGGTTTAAAAAAACCCACACAATTTGCGTCACAACGATGATCTACACCATCGCCGATGATAGCTGGCTTATAATATATGTTTATTATAATGTTATAATTTATAATCGTTCCCATATTATAGTAATAATTGAGTCGACTCATATGTCATCTCGTTTCACCTTTGTACGTGCGCCACCTGTCACGTATCCCCCCATACATACTTATGACGTAGGTATCTATTTCATTGTAAACGCCAAAAATACTAAAACTCCGGTGTTTAAGAAGGATGTCTGCGAACTATTGAACTATTTGTTTTCTCTCTCTGACTCCTACCAAATGTACGTTCAGTAGATCCAACTTTATATGGCTATAATATGTTGTTACATTTGTTACAAGGGTGAATTTATCTATTATCAAACTTCAAGTTAACAAAACGTGGTCGTTACGTTGGCTATTTTATGTAAGTTATGAAGTAGTGTCATTCGTGTAAATTATTAAAATTTATAAATGCTTATAAATTACATAAATATATAAATATCGTAAAAAATCCAACGTAGCGACACAGGTAATGTTGTTAACAAAGTTAAAGCAGGGTTGTTTCTGCTAAACGTAAATTGGCTATGTTACACTTGAGTCAGAGAGATAAAAATGGTGTGCTGACATAATTTATTTTGAAAATTGTATTATTTAAAAATAATTTTATGAATTAATATCTCAGAAGCATGATTTTGTTTTTACATTTTTGGTTTTTTCTGCCTTCCGTGTAATAATTTAAAAACAATCAGACAAATTAAATATTACAATACTGTATAATAAAAATAACTCTATTATTATTATTCCTCTTAGCATGATAATTATATTCGAGAAATATATTTTTGTGTTACTACTATTCTTTTGGCGGTTATAATTTTATTATGTGTGTATATGTAATATACGAGTATTCGGGCCGAATTATACCTTCGGGATAAAAGTTGAACGACGTTTTCCGCATTGAAAAAAATCGTACAACCAACGACGGTATAAATCAAACGCGCGCGCGTATCAGCGGAAGGTCATCGTTTCGTTAAAGCTTATGCAACGCGTATAGGTCCTAAGAACATTAACAAGTAACAACCGCTTTCTTCCTTTCGTGTACAACACACACACACATATATATATATATATGTATGTATTATACGATGTATTTTAAATGTCACGAGTCGAAATCTAATCTGGTCCTGTACTTCTGAGTACGGATATTATACGTTTAAGTCGCATATTACGTTTCCGTGTAGAACAATTATAATACTATGTGCTCGGACACTTCATCGAGGACCGTTCGAGCGCGAGTTATCGCCAGACGCCTGGACATCCAATATAGGTATATTTAATAATTGTATATCTATTAGGCGACTTTCACGCGAACCAGGTAAACAAAAACGTTAATTATTATCGGATTATTATTATAGTGCAACGAGTTGATTGTTTCTTTTTTTTTCGTAAAGACGTAAACTCGTTTTTGTCATGGTCTTTCCGTATCGTTTCATTATCGCAGCTGCACGGGCGATAGTTAGGTTATAACTTATATTATATACACCTGTATACTGCTAGATAATAAATAATAATAATTAATAATAATATTAAACGATCTCTTTCGTCTCGCATAATAATATTATTATATATTAACTATCATACGTATGCGATAGCAGGTGGTTTTCGTTTGTCAACGCGAACACGCATCACCGTAGCTTAGTCATATTAAGTTATTTCCGGCATACCGCGTGCCTAAATGTACCTTGGTCGTAGTAGGGACCTAATTATTTTATTTGATTATGAATTTATTTTACCCATAGTAAATAATACTATTAAAATATATAGATCCCTGTAGTTTCACATAACATGATTCTATAGTACCTAGCGCGTAGTGTGCTAAATACAATCATAGACCTATAAAAGAGGTTTTATACCTAAACGACCAAACATATTCATTTGGGGAGGTCAAACGAAATTGCATAAGTGCCTTTCCGATGTTTATTATTTAGGGAAATTGTTCGGCCGAACGGGACGGACGTATCGGGCTTACCTTACCTTTCTCCACCATCAATATAATATTATTAACCAACTCGATAAGAGCGCATTTCGGAATTGATCGGCGTCCAAAACGCTCAAGTACCTATATCACATTTTAATAAAATACATATAATAACATTATCCTTTCTAAACGACGAAAAAACCAGTCTGGTTGTCTCGGCGATAGATCCAACAGAGGCGGCGGCGGTGGCAGGAAATCGCGGCTTCCTCCCGACCCCGAGGCGGCACAATAACCTGCGTCCTATCCTCCACCTGTTTTTGTAAACCGTCGACCGCCGTGCAGCTCGCGACATGCCATTATAACATGCTATGTGCATTCGCAGTGGTATGGGACGCTCATAGCATTCGTTTAGTATTTAATAATAATAAGATAGGTGTGCACCCAAGTATAATATTATGTTGTTATGTTATTCTATTTGTTGTTTAATAATATAAACGTTTTTTTGAAAAACCGTTACTCGGTAGGTACATTTTTATATTATATAATATATACAGGGAGATACTTTTAAAACAAAACACTCAAAACGCGATGAACTTTCGGTTTTAAATGGCAATCTATGATTTTTAATTTAATAAAGATAATGTTTTTCTAAAATCGTTGATGTGAATTTTTTGACCTATGAGCGATCAACTTTGAACGGGACAAGTACAGTGTAGGTACCACATTGACATATTATACTAGTATACTACGACACAAATCATACATTAATTGCCCATCTCCATTAATTTATATAGTGCCTAAACTCTTAAACTAGGTCTTAACCCCTTAACCTTACATTTTTATACATATACTTAATCATAATTGTTTGATATTTTATTAATCATGTAAGTTACATTTTTGTAGAAACTAGATATTCATATTTTTTATTTATTACGAATATGTCTATAGGTGTTAGCTGATGTATATCGGGAAAAGTAATCGCCCTGTATGCTACAACTGACTTATATAACTCCCCTCTATTTGCGTGGTCCAATTCGTTGGTGACCGATATAATATTAGTGTTATACGCCAGAGAGATCATTAAAAAAAACCCTCCTATCAGTCATATGTTTGCCGGTTGGTCGCAAACTAGATGTATATAGTATACCTACATAATATATAATTTATATTGCATTGGGTTACGTCTGCGGGTCTCAACAGGCCCTAAGGGGCCGCTAACGCACAAAGCTACGGATCGAATATGTAATATCATAATATTATCTCGAATTCGACCAACGGTATAATATGTTTTACAATATAGTAGTATTTCCTTTATACGGCTTCTGAATTTGAATAGATTATCATTGAAAATATTCTCTACAAATTAAAAAATAATAATAGTGTTATAATATACATGATACAATTTGTTATAGTGTATAATATGTAGGTATTGATATAGATCATCACTGATAGCATATTCGCTGCAGATTTTAGATACGATTTTTGAATATATGTTTCACAACTTGTTCGAGTTATTGCCTTGGAACGGACGGAACTTTCTACGCATAATACAAATTAGGTATAGGTACCGCTTTTAAATTGACTAGCAAACATAATATTGGATGCTTTTAATGAGTATTTTATATTTATTGTATGATTGCTAGTTAATGATAGATAATATTATATATAGTACAAAATATATATTTGAGTGGGAATATTATAATCTATAAAATGCATTGATTAGGTATATCGAATACGTATACAGTAATATTTCAGTAAGTAATCTTTGATAATTTATTATATTGTTGTGAAAAATTATGAATGTATAACTATAAAATGATAACAATATAACATATTAATGTTTTAGTTATTATTACCTAAACCTATATTATAATATATATTTTGATTTTTGCTATTGGAATTATACATCATATTTAGTAAAAAAACTTGTCTGCAATAGTATAGTTTTTGACGTCATCATTGTTTATTTAAAAATGAAAATAACCACTATTCATCGTTTTTCATCATACCTATTTAATAGGTTATTAACAAGTTATTATTTATTTCTCATAAAAAATAATTAGGTAAGATCTTTTTTATATATTTTTTTAATTTCTAACTAATTACTAACGTATAGACATCACCTACCTACCTATAAATTATTTACCTAGGTAGGTAATTTAGATTATCAAACTTGATTAAAGTGTTTACCTTAAGAGTAAATGAAAATACTTCATTATATTTATTTTATTTTTTATATTGTTGGTAAATTTTATGTTTGGGAAAATGAAAAAAAAAATTACACATGTCTGCGGTTGCATAAAGGCTAAAGTAATAATTTATTTTTATGTCAAAGTATAATATCACACTCGTGGGTTTAATGGTGTAAAAATTTAAAATATAAGTGCCATAACAATAACACGAAAGACATCAATCTAAATTTATCGTTTAATGGCATAAATAATTAAAAAGAACAAAAAGTATTTAAAAATGTAAGGATTGGAATTTTTAAATTATCATTAATCATTCTATATTTTATATTTGTTAATTTCAGTTTGTTTATATTAACAATTTATAAGTACTTATTCAAGTTTTTGACTATATGTACCTATAATGGTTTTTTTTATACAATTTATAAATAACTTTTTTGTGACCATAATATTATTATGAAATACTGTAATTATTAATTAACTTCAACTTGAATTAAAAATATTTAAATTTAATCATTACACTGCAGAAGTCTTTCAAATTGTATGATGAAAATTATTCATCACACTGTAAGATTTGTAAGTGCCTGTGTGTTTTGTTGATTTTAAAACTGTGAAAATTATTCTGTATATAATATATAGTATATATAGGTACCTAAATTTATAAACATTCGGTTATCATTTATCGTTTCACTCGAATTAAAATTTTTAATTAATTGGCATACAATATAAACACATGTTTAAATAGGTATAGCTATTATTTCTAATTCATATACACTGTATGTGTGTGGCATTTTCAGAGTAAGTAATGACGAAAATAAAAACTGACTATAATGCAAGGCGGAGTTCCGTAGATACATTGTTTTTCATGTAGGTATATAGTCAACGCGGGAAAATGGAAAAACTCAGATGTGTTGTATTTCCACCCAGTCTAATGTAATTTTATATATTATTTAGTACCTATGACAAGTCTAAGACTAGTCGCGTGTACGATGGCACGTCATGAAAATACCTTCATTGTATTTCAATAATTATACTAATTATAGTGTTTACCATTTTAAATATCGAATTGCGTATTTAATATCGGTTGATGAGTGGGCTGTGGTATGACGCTGTGGATATTGGACCCAGGAACTAGTTAATATCAAATTTGCAAATGTTTCCTTTTCCTGCAAATGTGCGATAATATTATACCAATATCGGGTTGTTATCCTACAGAATTGCATACTTATCTGTGAATACATATAGTATATGTGTGCACTTATGGTATAATATATTATTTACGATATATGCATCATATTGTAATACGGATGAAAGTGATCTGATATAATATGCTCTGTTGTTATTACGGTAACCCATAAAAATGTTTTTCATTTATGAACGTTATATATGGAACAAATGCCTCCGGCGGACAAAGTACCGTATCTCGTATCTATTCAATAAATACAGGACGTGCTTCTAATAGGAAACATTAAAATGAAAAAAATAAAAAACAAAATAGAATTAAAAATTAATAATAAACATATTCGTAATAGTTACTTTAGTATGGCATAATATAGTGTTTCGGGCTATTATATCCTATATATATATACACAAATATATATAGATATGATGGTTTATGACACATGGTTTTTTAATATTCACATATTAACCTTCCCGCGTGAGACCAATTGTGAGATAACGTTTATTTTTATTATTCTTCTGGCACGCACGTCCAATAATAATAATAATAATTAGTGGCGTGGGTGGTATACTGCACTAGGTTATGAGACGTCCGCTTTTGCTAAGACTATAACATATACTAGGTTTATGATAAGACTTTATTCCACTGAAATCTCTTACGCTATGATACTAATCATTACTATAGTATTCTAAAAGTTTTCTAAAAGTCGTCAAAACTCATACTACTACCGTCGGAATTATAATGTTATATCATCGTTTGCCACGTATATAATATAATGCGTGAACGTTTTCAGACAATTTACGACGGACGTAAAAATATAAACGTTAAAAGCCCTCATTTGTTTAATAATAATAATTATTATTATTTTTGTTTTTAAACGTCCCATCATCGTCTCCCGTGCTGATATAAATTATTGTTATCGGCTATTCGTATAGACACTTGAGAATTGTATATGCAATTGGTTTTCTCGTCGACTGTGTAGCAGTATCTATAGGTATATATATATAAAAACAAGGCGATATTCTTACCTTGTAACGTTTTAAAAAAATCGTATTCCCATAACCGGCCTATACTGCGGTGACCTACACTAGATTGGCATCCAAGATCTAACGCCCTCCACAATACGCATATAAATATTCTAAATTATAGACGTCAAGTCACCGTCAATATTAGTTAACTGGCGTAAATCAATCTCTAATATCTTGCAGAACTTCGACAAGAGTATAAACATATTATTGTGTATATCACGGACTCGTGGGAGTCCCTATTACTCATCTTAGAGTAAATTGTGACGCGTGTACAACAAAAACGAGGAAAAACATATTTAGGAACGATAATATCACCAGCTGATGCTAATCATAAATATCTTTTGTGATTTGCAAGTATAAGATAAAATTAAAATTAAATATGATTGTAGAAATTTTCGCTAAACTGCGTGTAAATGGGAAAAATTTTAAAGAAACTAATGATTTTCTGAAGCAGGTACATAATTTAGATATGGTGGATGAATAGTGTTTATCTTATGGGTGTCATAATATAGCTGCGAAATATTGATTGCTCCTATAATAACACCTGTGAGGAAATATATATAGTGTAAGACCCGATGGTCCTAATTATTGCATACAAATCGGAAGTTAAACATCGCGATTTCGTGTATACAAGAATCTCATAACGTTTAATATTATAATAATATAATATATTACTATATCGCGGTCAGTGGCCGACAAAATATACTCGTATTTATTCTTTAGGTACTACCTACACCGCGGAGAGCGATTAACACCACGAATGTGAAATCAACCGAAGTCGTAAAATTATCTGAAATTCGGTACCAATTAATAACGCGTCAGCGGGAGACCGGGCTACCCGCCGATCTTGGACAGCTGACCAGACAGAATCGGATATCTACTGGTATATAATATATACATATTACGATTATGCGATCCCGCGGGAAATTGGGGATACCCACGAAACGGTTGCCGCGATGCACCCTCGGGCGATCATATAACGCGATTCATCGTTTAAAACACGTTTGACTATTATATTTCATATATACTCAAGAAAAGTTATAGTCGTGCGAGATAACCGGTAATGAACACTATGCGCGCAGTTTCTAGCAACACTACCTACTGCATATATAGGTACGATATTATTATTATTATTATAATACACATGCTGCCCTGTATACCGAGGTATTATAATTATATAGTAAGCCGTAAAAAATGTATATATATATTCTTAATAATATGTATTGGGGAGTTTTGTTATGTTGACTATATGGTTACTCAAAATGGCTGTATTGCGTAAGGCCGACCGAAAAGAAATTCAATAAGCTTCATATGTATATACCGATCTACGTATATACATATATATACGTATACATGTATGCGAGTATATATACAGCATATAATAAATTATACGCGCAAATTAGCCCAGAAAAAAAAGTTATATACGACATTGCTCAAGAATTCCGATGTTTATGATCGCACGAAATTAGCTCGAAAAGTAAACACGATTTTTAAAATATTTAAGGCACACTGCTGCTGCTTGTCATTGCTCGTAAAAACCTATTTTTGTGGAAGATGTGAAACGTTCAATGACATGCGCGAATAAAAGTTGCGTAAACAATACGTAAGTTATCTGAAAAAAAAAATACTTTTTTATGTGCATTTTTTACTTGTCTTTGAACATATTTGTGTTTGAAAAATAATTTATGGCCCTTCGCTTAAAATAAACGACGAATAAATATACACGTATATTTCCTTAGTTGGAATGAAATATATCATCTTCTTCTTCAACCAAGATTGAGTATGATCTGTAATTTTGATATATTACAATTAATATCACGAAACAATAACATACCCATGCTAAAATATAGTATATATGTACTTTGTCATGAAAATCCCATGTTAACAGTTTTAAGTACCTACCTACTACAAAAATATAATGTAGTTTTTAGAAAACATAAATGTATTGATTTTGTTGAGTAAAAAAAAATTAGTTTAGATACCTACGTTCACGCATTCATTAAAGTTTCTAATAATCGAGCATAATATATTATACAATATACTTTATTTCTTTGGAATTTAGAAAAGTAAAATAACGTTCCTAAAAATTTTAATTTGATCTTTGTAGGATAATAATATTATTACGTAACCGATGTTAGTTTAGACTGTTTAGAGAGATCTTATACGATGTATATTATAATATGGCACCGCGATGCTTATAATAAGTTATAACTTTTTACTGTAGGAATCTCACGAAGGTAAAAAATATCTTAATATTCTCTTGTCGTATTTTACAAATTTTGTAACATAAATCATACGACCATTAAAATAGGTGAAATTGTGTCTTTCATAGTTAAATCTCATTTTTACATATATGGTAAGAAATTAAAAAATAACAATTACAATAATAATAATAATAATAATAATACAAAATGTGGCGCATGTAATTATATTGCAATATACAACATGCATATCTCGATACATATATGCAATAAATAATTCACAAATTGAACATTTGTTACCATTTTTGGGTTTTGTTTATCCTGCTGCAAACGAATCTAGAATCGAACCATTCTAAGTTATCGGTCGATGTTTTTTAGTTTATACTTATATACCTATACTTGTTTATATAGGTACATGAACAATATTTCTTTCAACCCTTTTTATGGTTATGAATTTGTTGATGTTAATTGTTAGTGCAGTGTATAATATAGTTAGGTACCTACTCTAATTTATATCGTAGTCGTATGACTATGTTCAAAAATATTTTATCAAATTTACATATTAAAATCTCATATTGAAAATTATTTTTAATAATTGCTGATTTAAATAAATTTAATTTTTTATGCGGTTCTACCAACATATTTTCGTATTAAATAATTGTAGTTTCTCATTTTATGTATTTAAATAATGTTTATACCTATCTTTATTTTTTTTCGAAGAGTAGGTATACATTTTCGAAGCAATTTAGAAAATTAGTGCCTCGTAAATAATTTATCGGTTTGTTCACGCAATATCTGAGATAGCGCATTTCAAGAGAAGCAAGTAACTCGGCAAAACTCCCATACATAAGCTAATGGCATTATATTATGGGTGTGGTTGTTGTAATATGTATACACGCATTATCGGTGGACTATAATATCATAACATTTTGACACTATAAAATGAACAACGTGCATACATGACATAAGCGGAAATCCATTCAAATTTCAGAGAGTAACATTTTGCATAAATCGGCTTGCAGACCGAAAATTCCAAAAAAGTAAATATATAATCGCATTAAAATTTCAAATGAGACATTTTGAGGTACCTACTGTTGAAATATTTTCAATGGATTACATGCAAAGGATATCTTTTGTAAAAAATAAAACAGAATAACAATTTCTTATAGATATCTCTGGCTACAGTGGCATAATTAGAATTTTTTTCAGGGGGGGAGGGATAGGCATTATTTTACCATGTGCATTATACCTATAGATTTCTTTATATTCATTATTTTTTTGTCGTGATGTCAGCACATAACCTCACAAGTTACAAATCAATAACTAACTATTTATATGTATTATGTATACATTAAAAAGGTTCTTGAGGGATCTATCCCCTCATCACCCCTTAATTACTCCCTTGCCCGCGGCTGTTATACCCATAGTAAATAATTGCTCGCGGTAAGTGTAGGAACTTCCGCCGCAGATAGGCTCAAGAATTTTCAAAAAATAACAGCATAAATTATAATCTTGGTTTACTGTTATAATGTTATATAATATAACATTATTGTTGTAGGCTTATACACTATGTATATATTATTATTTTCACATTCTATTTCACACGCGTATCGTATATTATTGGCGTAGGTATACTGGACAAATCATAATAATTATTAATCGGACGCACGGGTCGTAGTAAACGTTAGGATGTTAACGAGTTGGTTATGTAAAATAGAATATGATCAGTAGATAGTGTTTTCGAGTACTGGTATTTTTCGTTATATCCTTAATGTTATTATGCTATCAAATACTTTTTTTTTAAATATACGCTAGCGTAAAATTAGATTAGTTTCTTTCGTCCTTCGACACTTAACTTTTAAAAGTATTCTTCGTGATACATAATATGCTATATTCGTGGGTCCTATTTTAATCTATATAGTATAATACCTATATATACTTGATGATATTAAAAAAAAAACAATATATACCTAGGTAAGATAATTAACTTTGTCGTGCTGTATTCAATCACAACTGTTGTAAGTACCTAAATAATATAATAAATATAAATATATAATGATATAATACCATCAATGTGGTTTTGTAGAATGCTATATGTATATATTATATTCGTAATGGTATCAATTAAAGCCGATGTTTGAATTCATTGTTTTCAATTGGGACAAGAAGACTACGCCTGTTACGCGAGCCGCGCTCTTTTCGTCCGTATAAAAATTATTTCATTATTATTACTATTATTGTTATTACGGGCTCCCACATGCCGCGATCTCTTCGGTTTGGTTTACACGGCGTACCTATATATATATATATATAAATACAATGTTATACATTACATATGTAATACGTGCGTTCGTATTAATCAACGCCATCATTCGGGACATTATAATAATTCATAATATAAAATGTATCCGTCGAGCGGGGTTAATACCCTGAGCTCGGCGAGACGTGCATATCATAATCGGGAAGACGAATAATAATTATTGTAATAATAAAATTTAACCCGATTAGTATGATTATCGTATCTATTAGTGCATAGCTTATAATGTCTAAGCATGCGTGTCCAGTGTGTGGCTTACGCGTTGAGGTCTCCACCGATCTGCATATAGCGACCAAATGGTTGAATTTAAGGAGATTATATCTTACATTTAAATGGACAGTAAAAATCACACAATATTACACCCCCTCTGATAGGCTTATCTAGCTATTAAATGTTTTGCTTCTCTTGATCATATTATTATAATATACCTACTCTTGTGCAATAAACAAAAATACATGATTGTGCGCAATTCGTAGATATATGATATAATAAATTGCGTGGCATATTCAAATATAATATTTCTATGATAACAAAAAATCAAAAATATGTCGACAGTTAAAAGTTTTTGCTGAAAGTTTTTTGTTCGTACCTTGATTAAAACAAGATGTTTTTATACTATTTGTCGAAACGTGGGAATGCTCCATTTTTTTTTAGCTGGGGGGGAGGGGGTTTCCTCTAAATCAACGCTAATGGCTTTCGGGGTCGCCGGGTCGGCAGGATTATTAATATTGTCAAAAGTTAAGTGCGTATACTTCCACGCATGATGAACAGATGAACTATACTATACATTTATGCGTGCATTATATTATTATGTATATATAGGTACACGTATGTTCCCCTCGTGTCGAGTAGGTTGCTGGAAGACCAATATATAATACTATGTAAGTATCTATATATGTTTATTTTTATATACCTCTTAGGGTCCACGTGTATAAATCGACCAGCGCCAGCAACCATCGACGGATGTATGGTACGTCTGCAGTTGTACACTTACGAGGACAATGAGTCGCTTTTGTTGTGTGCGTGTAGTTACTATTATAGTGTGTGTGTGTGTGTGTGTGTGATCGGTATGCGCCGTGTAGACGCCAATGAAGATTTT
Organism: Sitobion miscanthi; assembly: GCA_008086715.1. Lineage (NCBI taxonomy): Eukaryota > Metazoa > Arthropoda > Insecta > Hemiptera > Aphididae > Sitobion > Sitobion miscanthi. Next base: position 51,781,492 of record CM017797.1, read on the forward strand.
TGTCCAGAAAAAGGTTTGTCACGGGACAAAAAAAAAAACATAAAATAAAAATTACAATTAACGATGTTTACGATGCTAATGAGATAACTTATAATACTACAATAGTTCTGCGCGCACGTGTGTATGGGACCGACAATGAATTAGAAAGTGAGAGCGGCCGTTACGAATACGCAGGATTCAACGAAATAATATAATAATATGTATAACGTTGTTAACCACTTTGGAATAATTGCACCAATATTCAAAATTGTAGTATGCATGGTGTGTTATACTGCCCTGATTTGTGTGGTATTTATTATAGAACAGCAGAAAGTAACAACTACTATAAATATTGTATTATATAATTATTGCGCTGGTCGCTGGAAAGGATTCTTTACCGAGCACCTATATGGCCATATACCCACCAACCGTCGGGAATATTGGTTTTTCTTAAACTATCACTTTAAACTACCGTACATACGTCAGTATAACTATTGACATTCAAAAAGATGTTCAGTACAATTATTATTGTTCGATGCGACTACCTACCTAAATTACAAATATATATGTATCGATATTTTTTTAAGTATATGTACTTATAATTATTGGAAAATAAATATACTTACTTTGAGTTTAAAAAAAAAAATTACTACGAGTCTACCAGCTATAATGTAACACGTAGTACGGATTATATTAAAAACATAATCTAGAAGAGCTATCTGTATCAATATGTATTTATTTTTATTTTTACTATCAGACTATCTAAGCCCATGGATATATCATGAGGATTATGTAATATTTGTTTTTACGGCCTATGGCTTATATTACAAAACGTATTTGAATAAAAATGTATAATTATTGTTGTTTATTCATGACCTGCACTTAATTTAACACTATGTACTATGTGCACAGTATTATTTAGTAAAAAAATTACCTTAGGACTATTAAAATAAATTATGTGTTTGCGAAGAATATTTGCGTTAAACTTCCTTTGTTGGTTAAACCAAACACATCTACCATACATCACTATCTGCATTTGCATCATCGTCTAACAAAAACTCAGCAAAAATAAACATTGAATATCTAATTGATAGCCGTTTTTAAGAATAGTTTTATGTCATTTAATAATTTCATTGAAAACCATTCTTCTATTATTTACTATTTTGGTTAAATTAGATTCCGTAAGTATACTTTTAGTATGCTTTCATCATTGAAAGTTTGGTAAACAAATTATTTTTCGAATTATATTATAATATGTGTAAGATTATCCCAACAGTCAAGCTTAATAATTATATGAGACAGCAGCTGCTCTTAATACATTTTTTTTAAAAAAAGCAAAAGAAAAGAAATTACAGTTCTTTTAAATGGCTTTATATAATTATGCTATAGAAATTTGTTTAATTCATATTCAACTATTAATTTTTTAAGAAGGAGAAATAGTAATACAATTGCCCACTAAAATATGTAGGCACTCGAACTTCCTTGAATTTTTTGAATAGACCAATAATTGAACACAGTTCTTTCACACAATTCAGGATGACAACTCTCTACTGTGTAAAGTGTGATTTTTAAATATTTATGTTGAATAATTTTTAATAAAAACCATTGCAAAAATTGAAAGTAATGAATACAAAATAAATTATAAGAATAAATATTATATGTATAAATACTAAATTTTAAATGCGATTGTCATTGTTCAAATCGATAATATAATATAAAAATGTAATTATTGTTTTAAAATCAAGAGGTTATAAATATTTAATTAGGTGGGTACTGGAATTGTATTGTAGGTATTAACAAGCATGCAAAAACTTAATCAATATTTTGCCTATATACTAGTATAATGTACCTAGAAGTACCTATATGTATTATTGATACCTAAATTTAAAATTAATATTTATAATAAACAATTTTTTAATCATACTATGTTGGTACTTTTTATATATATATAGGGTATATATATATACATAATATTATTATATATTAGTAAATATACGTGAAAGTTAACACATATTATATTAAGTACTCTTGTTAATACATCAAATTACGAATACTCGTAGATTCTTCAGCTTGCCATTGAACTATATATAAAACCTATGTATATAATTATTATTGTATGAAAGTAGTATAGGTATATTATTGTTATTATCTATAGTTTTTCATTAAAATATATTCCATGTGAATCATGCTAGATTTTTATGACTATTTTTATGCAGTGATAAAAACACAAAAAAGTCATTAAAGACCGATTTAAATTTAAAAAAAAAAATGTTTGATTTTTTATTTTATGTATTTAATAAAATTCGAGTATTTTCTTACTGACGAAGCCTACGTGATTTAAAGAGATACGTAAATGATCGCAGTCACAATTCAAAGTCGTTGACAACAAGCTCATTACACGGATGAATTAATTCTGTTTATTGTACATAAATATATGTATAGTATCCCGGTTTCATTCGATTTAAATAACTAAATATTTTTTTTATCGGAAATTATTTTATAATCAATTGAACGGCATAACAATCGTTTAATTTTTTTATTTAAAAGTACATTTTGAAGGTCAATGTGATGAGGTGCAATTTATTAGCATTCACGATACCTACGGTAATAAGCATCGCTAAACGTTGCCAAATCACGATCAGCCGATGATCGTTTAGCATAATATTTTTCTCTCAAACATGAATCATTTACTAGGAAATTGATTTTAATATTATTTATAGTATTGTTTTATGGCAAATGATGGTTACATAGGTAGATACTAAAACATTTTTAAATAATAAAAATAATAATTATATTTGTCCCAAACTTCCAAATGGTGTATAGTTTTAAACGATCGAAAAAAATACGCAAACCTTTAGGTTATAGACTATAGAGTATATGCAATTTTTTGACTTTAAATGTTATTTAGTTAATATTTACTATAACATCGATATAGGGCAGCATACAAGTTGCATCCCAAAAAAAGTTATATTTTGGTATTAATTTAGGTATACATTCAACCAATATAACTGCGTCTCGGGAATGACGCAGCTTGGTGATATAATTTTTCCTACTTGCTCTAATATAGTCATAACTCATAAGTTGTGACTCATAAATAAGTTACTTCCTCAAAACTATATTTTTTAGTTTACATCGCTTTTTCTATATGTAGTCAAAATTTTATTTTATTTTCAATTTTAGTACAATAGACCTAAAATTTAAATACAAGTTTGCAGTTATAGTGTAAGCTAATTATAGTATAGTGATATTTTATTATTTACGAACATTTTAAAATATTTAAGTAACAATTATATATTTTTAACTTTAACCGTATATAATAACAAACGTACAATAAATTGGTACGTTTATCGTGTACAAAATATAAAAACATGTGTTCAAAACCTACAGTACCCTCCCCTCAGTTCCACAGGCTAATGACCTCAGTGTTCAAAGCCTCAACCCCCCTCCCCCCAAATAAAAAAAAATATATAAAATATTTAGTTGTGCAGATATTTATAAAAAAAAAGTAACAATTTTTTTCAACACTTGGAACTTAAAGTTACAGAATAATACTTTTCATAGGTATCGAGGTCAACGTCGCTATACTATTGTAATAGTTTAATTTTAATTATTTTGTTTTATTATATAAATTAATTATAATAATGTGTAATTAGTTATTATTACAAAATATTATATATTAGTATCGATATTAGTTATATAAGAAATGTCCATTGGCAATTTGTATTTATTTAAATGTGTGATGACGTAATAATAATAAATATCTATAATTTATAATATTAAAAACTGGGACGTAACTATGCTGTTCAAAATTAATTTTTTTGGACGCAAGTTGTAGTGACATTGTTGAGTAAGTTGTTTTTAAATATTTCAACACACAAGTCACCTACTACAGATAATAATCGTGGACGCAAGTGTTATGCACCACAATATAGAACTCCAATTTCATAGAAAATATGATATCTGACCTCAGTAGGTACCTCAATAGTACAAATAAGATATAAAATAAGACAATCAATTGTTGATAAGGTATTATTATTTTGTATCATACGATAATAATATTATATACTCTTATAATTGACATCTACGTGTTGATTTTTTCTAGGAAGTGAGAAATTTATGAACGTTTTTACGTTCGTAATTATTGAAAAATACACATTTTTTTTAAGTTAGAAATAAGTGTAAAATTGACTGGTAAAAAAAAAAAAAAATAATAATAAAATAATCAATATTTATACGTGTTCGTGTCATGAAATTATTAAATATTAAATACATTTCTATCTGTTACAGATGTGGCTCTATATTTGCAAACGGTGTTGGTCGCCGAATCCCTTTCAGAGCGAGCCGAAATACAACGTCAACAGCTCTTGGAAAAACTCACCAACAGAGAAATGTCACCGGCTAGGGCTCCGTACATGGATATGAACGGACGTTCAAAGGGTGATTATTTTAGCATATTTTTTGTCATGTTTAATTTACATCTCCGATTTTCGGTAATACTCTAAAATCAGAGATGACGAGGAAAAATATGTGCAGTACACTAATAGCTTTCACCGGGTTGGCAAATAACGGTAGGTCATAATATTATGTACTCATGTACAGTTTGCAAAAGAAGCCATCAAATAACTTTATATATATATATCTATATAAGTAGATATGCACACGATATGCATACATAAAGAGGTAGTTTTTATTATTGTGGCGTTGTCTCGTCGCCTATTTCAATCGTGACACGATGGGTTTCAAGGTAAAATGTTGACACGATATCAAAAACGACAAAAACCCACGGCACAATGCTTCCATGCCGACGCGACGACGCCACAGGTAGGTATATAGTGATGGTAGGCCGATAAATACCTACAAAAATGCCCACTACAAGAATAATATAAAAAATATAAGAATACGTGCAGCGTACCGTGTCAACATTTGATATAATTATTTTGAGTTTAATTTTAACAATTCTATGCAATTTCTTTTGTGCACACTACGTTTTCCTACTTATCAAAAACGTTACACAGTAAACAGTAAAAAAAAAACATCAAATTATTTAGTACCAAATACCAAAAGATATAAACATATGATATTAGATATTTGAAATATAATATGTTTATTGTAAATGAATATTTTTAAAATTAAAATCATGTCGGGATTGGAAGCAGTGATCTTAATTCTTAAGTTTCCATCCATTGTAGCCTACGAGGATACACCCAGTATTGGAGAATATAATATTTACTCCTATTTTGTTCATTTCCAACATTAAATAATTTTAAAACTGTGTATAACAATTATTATATTGAAATTAGCATCACGTACCTAATAAAGATTAAATTTTATTATTTTAAAATGGTAAATACCATAAAAACTTAGTTATTTTTTAAATTGTCTAAAATTTTATTTTACGGGACAAAGATGTCGCCGCTGTTGTATTCCTGTTAGAGTATTTTATCTGCCTTAAAATACTTTTGAAAACCCTATATATTTTCCATCAAATCGACCTATAATAGCAATAACTGACAAAAATTAAGGTAGGTACTTTTATTAGTTCGATTTAAAAAAATGTTAAATGTTTTGATTCTGTAAAGAAGTTAATTTTGAATCGATCGGAGTATGTATTTATTAGTTTTTACTATACTTAGTATAGCAAATTAAAAAATGTAGACATAACATTTAAAATGTTTATTTCTGTCGAGAATTTGCTGAAATTGAAAAAGTGCTCCACCGATGCATATAATATACATATATAGTATATTTTGTATATGCATTGAAATATCTTTACAATTTATAAATTTTAGCCTTTAAAAGTACTTAAACTTTTGTCAGGAGTAACTATTTCACGTTCATAAATTGGTTTTGAACATTTTGATCGAATGACATGTGCATGCGTCTGCATAATATCTGCATAATGTATGATGCGGGTGATGGTTGGGGAGTATAATATATCCACAGTACACACACTAATGTTCATTTATTACACAAGACACAAGGAGTGCCGCAAGGCACGAAAGCATTATTGCCTAAGCACAACTCCTTAAAAATGACACGTTTGCGGGGACCTTATCATAATAATATATTAATATATGCATTGATTGGTTTCGATGTATACAGGTCTGATAATGAAGTCAAACAGCTTCGCGTGCTTACACCAGCAGGCGGCGTACGAAGAACTGTGCTCGAACCAGCCGATCTACAACAACGTGCCGTACGAAGACGACATACTCAATTACGAAACTTTCGTGACCGGCTGCAACGGGTACAGTCCTCCGTCCAAACACCACCTGAACGCGAAACGGCACAGCGCGCCGAACAGCGGCGGTGGTGGTGGAGGCGGCATTATCGACAACAGCAACCTGTCGACGGGCTTGTTGAGCAAGTCGGCGCTGAACGGAAGCAGCAGCCTCAGCAGCCGGTCGAACAGCGACTCGTCCGAGAGCTCGAAGAGCGAGGTGATCTACGTGTCGGCGAACGCGGTCAAGTACTCGGCCAGCAAGTACGGGCCACTGACGAAACGAGAGAAGATACTGTTCGTCGACCACACAAAGAAGTACTGGGCCGCGGTGCTGTCGTCCACCATGTACGTGTACAACGGCGAAAAGGAGTTGAAACCTTGTCTGGTCGTCCACCTCGAAGGATACACGGCCAGGGACGCGGCGGGCGGCGGCAACCGGAACAAGGACTGGGTGTTCGAAGTCGTGTGCCCGGGCAAGAAGACTTACCAGGTATAATTACGTCTATTTTTATAACCTGTATAATGGTATTATTATTATTATTATGATATGTATAGTGTATTGGACTGTGAACGATCGACACTGTAAAATAATATTTAAAATAGTGACTAAAATTACGAACTAAAAATAAGTTGAAATGTATGTGATTAAATATATGGGTCATACAAGTTATAGCCTTTATCAATAGTCTATTGTATAAAAACCTTTATTTTGCCTTCGAATAAACAGATGAAAAGTTTCAGAATACACCCATACATTTTTCAAAGAGTATTTTAAATAATAGTATTCTAATATTTTTATTTTAATACATTTATTCGAATACTTTTAAAAACTGTATAGATCATCAGATAATATAGATGTAATGAAATAATATACAAAAATTTGAAAAAAAGCAAATGATTTAAAAATGTTTTTGTTAAATTGATAGAAGTAGAGAAAACCTTAAATTGTTTAATGTTAACTTAAAAAAATGTACCTAAATGGTTTTTATGAATGTTTTATTTTTACACATAAATAAATGCTATACCTATAATATTATTTACAATAAAATATAAAAAGACAGTTCTTACATTTAAAATCCTATGAACGTCAGAAAATAAAATTAAGTGAGATACCTATCGAATCAGATTTCTTCCCTATTGGAGCTAAACTAGATGTGTTCGCCAATAATAAATGTAAGCACATAATATAAACATCCTAAAATCTTGAAATCTGAACCATTATAAGTATAGTGCTATATAGGTCGTACTTATCATAGTGTTTAACAGTATATAACACATGTTATTATGTACTAATCGTAGCGTCGTATGTTCTTCTCGATTTCAGTTCATAGCTCAAAACCAAAATGACCTGCACTCTTGGATCGAGGCTATCAACAATTCGTGCAGCAAGCCGTCCACCCCAGAAATGGAGCAGCTCCCTTCGTCTCCCATATGCTTCAAACAGGAGCTGTTGCCTAATCGCGAATTGCCCGTACCCCCTGCTGCTATCGAAGACCCCACCGCGCAGGATTACTATTATGATAAACCAAATCCTATTATAAGACCGGTCAATCTTTACGAGAACGGGACGGACGACGTGGACATGATTGAGTCGATATACCACTTTATCGACGAGTCCAAACAAGAAAAGGACACGTTACCTAAGGTTTATATTACTACTATTGTTATTATTATTATTATTACTAGCTACTGGTATTGTCGTTGTCGTTGTTAACCGATCGTTATCGATTTCTCGGTACTGATAAAAATGTATGTTTATTTTTTTAGATCGATCAACAGTTCTGGGACGGCGACACGTCGTATTACAATATACCAAACAACATACCGGTGCCTGTGCCAATCAAGGAAGATCGAAATAACAACGAATATGATGATTATTTTGCCGAAAAGGAAACTAGCTACGACATAATAACGAGTATGTTTTATCAAACCCCTCGTTAGGCGCCAATGTGGTAGACAGGAATTTTGGCACAAAAATAAGGGTCTTATAGTAATATCGAAGGAAGGGTTTTAAGAGCTTTGTTAAATAGGTTTTAGAATCCCAAAAAGATAATTACAAAAACCATTCGTACTATTTAAACCCTTTACATTGTGTATGTTTTTTCCATGTGTCATCAATTGGGATGGTAAAAATGATTGGATTTTTTACTTCAACATCTTTTCTAGTACCTAGGAAAGTGAGTCATGTTAGTACATTGTGGTAGAGACTAGGAGAAGGGTGTCAAAAGCAATAAATTCCCATTATAGTTCTTAATTTAATATCCATTGACTAAATATTACAATCATACAGAAAAAAAGTATATGAAAATTATTATTATTTTTATATAACACGAGAAACTGTTATAGAAAAATAGCAAAACTAAACAGGAAGACTTCTTGAGGCTACTTGGCAATAAGTGGTCAACTGGATTTGCATATTATTGAGATTTAAGTATTTTTTATTGCATAGAAAATTCATACATATTTAAATTAGTTTGTCAAGTAAAGTTCGTGTAAGCCATACTGTGACTACAAATTGAAGTTTAAATAATTCTAGTGAATTATATTGTGATTACTTATAATACTATTGCGGTTATTAAATTTAAAAAAATAAATAAATTAAAGATAATAATCAGAAATCAGTTTATCACTAAAATTGTCATAAAGTTGTAAATCTGTAAAATATAAATATAATAAGCTAATGTACATGAATTTCGGTTACAGACGACGAATGCGAGGTGACTGTGGCAGACCCGGTTTTAGGCGTACAACAGATAATACAGAAAATTGAAGAGATAAACAGCAAAAAGTCGTCGCCTTTTTTAAGGCGTAAATCGCAACCAAAAATCAACAACTGCAACGGGCCAATGAGAAACTCTACGCCGATATACACTACCGATGAGTTTTACGAGCCCATGAAAGTGATAAAAAACATACAACCCAACAACAACGTAGCAACAGTTGTCGGTTCTCAATCGTTTCGAAAATCTCGTTGAACGCGATTATTGAGTTCTCATTGAGAAAATATCCAATGTCCTTGCTATCCAATTGTATGGAATCTCAGCCATGTCGTAGTTAAATTTCATTCATTTCCCTTAAATTAACTTTAAGGTTTAAAGGCTATGATGGTTGAGGATTGTGTAATATTTATACATTCATATTTAAGAACATAATATACATATTGCGACGCCGCGGTCATAACGAAATATGATACATTAAATTATTATTTTATAGTAAGTCGCTCAATACGTTTTTTAAATTGCAAACAATTTTGATATTGTCATGATATCTTATACACTACCTATATAGTTTTCTCCTATTATGACAAGTCTGCTTACCGGTAGAGATCCTGTTTATACACTGAATATTATAACACATATATAAACATTTTTAACACCGAAAAAGGGAAAAGCTACTTTTATGTTTCTAGTCTGTAGGTTGTAAACAATTTTTACTTTGTTAATTGATTTTTTTTTATTATTATATAATAGTATTTAGGTAGAAATTAGAATTGTCCGATTAATAACATTGATTTATTATTCTACTATACTGTACTTTTTTTTTTGTATACAAATAAACAAATACATTCCGTGTTATCAACTCAAAACAATAAAATGTACAGAATTATACTGTTAAAGATTACTGTTGGATCTCTATAATATTATATATTATATTGTATGAATTATACTTCTTCCCTTTAAAATGTCACATACCCTCATACTTGTTCATGCTTTATACATGATAATGTTCTTTAGTTCATCAGAATATCACAATTTTTTACCGCTTATAATTTTATTATTAGTCAACTACTGTTAATATACATTACTTAGGACTTAGGTGTTAGATAAACCATGGACTTTATATTTTGTAATTTGTACATAGCGTATTACTATATATTATAATATTATTGCAAAAAAATAACCGCATTGAATGTCATTATTTACTAAAACTGAATAAATGCAGTAACATGTAACATGGAAACATTATAGTTAAAATTAAAATTGTATTTTCTATATTATTTTTTATCCTTGTTGCCTTATTAAGATATATTGTATGATTGGAGAATATTATATCCTATTGATATAATACTAGCTGTCTCAACCGGCGTTTCCCAGGCAAAGTCAAATAATTGAAAATTGAGATTTTTTACATTGACTATATTATAAGGATACTTAATATAAGTATAAGTTCAAGGACTCAAAAACGCATTAATCTATATATTATATAAAAGAAAAAAGTACCCTCTATGTTTACACACAATAGTCTATAATTATACAAATAATTTGTGATAAAATAATAAACTTTACTATACTTCCTATATCTCAACTTAAAATTGTTTAAACATTATGAAGATTATAATTTTATTGTGTTATTTTAATTTTTTTTTAACAATTTATACCCTGTAAACATTAATCTAACTTTACTTAAATTTAGAGAATAATCTTAGTAGGGCTAAACCTTATTAATAATTTTAATAAAGGATTTAATCTTGTCACAGTGTCACTTAAATATTACAAATATTTTGGTGAGTGGAAATCAATTTTAAAGGGGGGCTTTGCTCGCTAAGTCTTCTTAAAAGATATGGATTTTGTTTTATAGGTGGTAGGTAAGAGTCCACTTGTTGTTGGCCTCGTATTATAAACTAAAAAATAATTGGAAAATTTTCGAGATTATCATAAATATTTCTCATCTGCTATTATAACTTTTTACAATTTTATTATCATGTAGAGCAGTAAAACCTAAATAAATTTAAAATGTGTATAAATAACTCAAAGTAAGTCGAAATATTTTGAATAACGACACCTAAATAAATTAATTAATTGTATGAGTAATGAGTATTTGTTAATTTACGTATAAATATCTATAAATATGACCCTGTCTGATTTTAAAAGCAGCCCGCCTGATGGACCAGTGCCTGGTTGTGTTCATTGTTATATTTTAATAGTGTAAAACTGTAAAAATATAAATGTTTATTTTAATAATATTTAGAGAAAATATTATATCGTGTACAATGCTATTAAGTGGTAATTAACTAGTTAACACTATTTTAACTATTAAGAAATTATTGACTCACTGATAAATTATTAATAATTACTAATTAATAATTAATAGTTGGAATAATATAATATAATATTTATATTTAGACGCAGGCGGGACGTACATGAAAGTTGGTATGTGCACGTGTGTGTTTTATGAAGGAAAAGGAACATAATATATTTTAATATGAATATATTGTGCTTGCGAGCGGTACCGATGCGACTCAATTGCCATATAATATTGTGGGTATTCGGAAAAAAAAGCCCCTGAAGAAACAGCCCCAATATCAAAATACGGTAAAAAAAGCCGCACCGATAGGAAAAAAAAGCCCCGTACTAATTAAATACATAATGCATTTTCATTTTAGTGTACATTTTATAATTTAATATTTGTATATAGGTAACCTAATCTTTTTTGGACATAGGTATATTCTATAACGATATATATATGTATAGTATACAATTTTACATCATAAAAATATTTAATAAAATAATACACCAAATATTTATTTAACTATAGATATAAATATACATTTGAAATATAAAAGATTAAAATATAGGGTAATAAAATTAATTGCAAGATAAAAGATTGCAGCTATACTTGTATACTTTATGATAATTATTAATAAGTAATACATAATATATAATATGTTATTGAACTATTTATTATATATATTTTGATTTATGGTTTATGTTATATTATTTTCAACTGTGATTTAATTAGTTATTGTTTAATGTCATATACTAGATGTAATTTTTTTTTATATTTACCTTTTAATAAAATAAATGTATTGTCTAGTATAATAAATATTAAATTAGATACATACCTAATTATATAATAGTTAATGAAAAACAATTGTTACTCAACTAGTATTTTAGAATATTATATATTTTATGGTTATAGATATTATATTAAAGAAGTGTTAGGTACATTGGTAAATGTAATGATTATATTATTATGATTATAATTAATTATGTAAATCATAATAAAAAAGAATAATGTATTTAGTTGGTACGGGGCTTTTTTTTCCTAGATTCAATATTGTTAGGCCGACGAACTATGGAATTGTTGTCTGGTAGTTGTCTCCGTAATTACTCACGATCACGACTATAGATACTATCTTTAACCGTGCTCATGATAAAACAATTCTGTAGCGCTTACGAGTTCCCAGTGGAATACTTATGGACTATAATATAATATAGTAATTTACAAAATATTATGTTAGAGAGCGCACTCAGTCAGCTGTTCCCGCGAGTAATTTCAATTGCTGTGTGGTATCACTAATATTGTGGTATGACAATAGCCCGTCGGGCAACCATTATTAAAGACCAAATTATAATAATATATAACGTCCAATTTCGGAATGTCCATTAATCATTATTACGTTATCTTTAGACTTTAATCGTCATTTAACGTTTTAACTGGACAACTCACGCCAAACCTGAAATATTATTATACAAGAAATCCATATCGATTGGAATGTAACGAAATAAATTTATACAATAAATTGAAAACAAAATAAACTAACGGAAATCCAAAAGTAACTATATAGTTAGTAATTTTTTAATTTAACAGTTGAGTATCTTATTTTTAAATTCGTTTATGCCCAGCCTTGAAAACTTGTATTACCTACATGACTACATAGCACATTACATTGAATATTTTGTTTTTTTTTTTTGTTCAAAAGAAAAAATAACCCTTGGCATCAATGCATCATAGCCATTGAGCGTTTACTGTTTTTTAAAAAATGTGTTATACATTGACTTTATTATTTATTTTTGAGTAAATAACGACTAACCGAAGATAAATAGAATAAAAATTTTATTTTACCTTTTTTCAGATCAAAATAATATGGAACTAACTACAAATTTAGAAGCATTAAGCTCAGCAAATCATGAGTTTTCGTTTTCCTTGTACAAGGTAAAGAACTAATTTTTTTATTGTAAATATCATTTGCTTATCTAATAGCTAATATTTCTACTATAGGAAATAGCTAAAAATGAAATAGGAAATATTTTCTATTCACCATTTAGTGTCCATGTGATTATGTTTATGGCTAGCACTGGAGCAGAATTCAAAAACATTTGATGAAATAGTAGCCACTATGTATCTAAATAAAACTACCCATTCAATGGAAGCATATAGAAGACTATTGGAAGACTTAACAGTGAGTTTATTATGCCACGTCTCACATCTACAAATGTATAATACCTTTTATTTATTAATGGTTTTTGATGTTCGAATAGGTATAAATTATTATAATGTTTACTTATTTCTCAATAAATTATAAATTTGATGGCTATTGAATATTATTTTTTTCCCAAATTTCATTGGTAATTTATTTTTAAAATTCAGTCTCATTATGTTGTTAAATAAAGTATATTTATGAAAATAGTTTAAAATGTAGACTTTATGACATTACATATGTAGTACTTTAATACTATTTTAGAGTAAAGATGAAAATCTGAAACTAGCAACCGGAATGTTTGTCGATATAGCTTTCAATGTTAAAGATAGTTTTATTTAAAACTCTATGTATTACTTAAAATCTTCCATGGAAAAATTGAGTTTAAATAAAAATCCAGAACAACAACGCCAATATTTAAATAATTGGGTTTTAAACAAAACCAATAACAAAATTAAAGATATATTTCCCAAAGGTTTTTATATAATATGTTTATAAATAAATATAAATAATGTAAGTTCCAATTTTTTTTACAGGCTCCATTAATGTAGATACTGCCTTAGTATTGGTAAATGCTTTGCATTTCAAAAGTGATTGGGCACATAAATTTGAATATGTTAGAGATGGCTCTTTTTATGCAACTCCAAACAACATACTAATAGTGAAAATGATGTACCTAAAAGATGATTTGCAATACTATCATGATAGTATCCTAAAATTCACCGCACTTGAATTACCCTATAAAGTAAGTATAGCTTTATAATTAATGTAAATTAAAATTTTTGAAAAATGTATTATTTTGTATTTTTCTGTTTAGAATAATGATTTTAAAATGATAATTTTATTGCCTGATGCTAAAGATGGTTTGGAGATTCTGGAAAATAACTTATCAATAATTAATTTGCATGCATTTAAAATAAAACGACCCAGAAATACGTTAATGTCAAACTACCTTGTTTCAAATTAGAACAGTCTGTGCAATTAAAAAAAACATTATCCAATGTAAGAATATTAAAAAAAATTAAAATAATCTATATTTATTTATTTATATTATATTTTAGCTGTGATGTCCAACAATATTTACATTAGAAACAAACTTTTCTAACATTGTTGAAGATGATGAACTGTATGTGAGTAAAGTATTGCATAAGGCATATATTGATGTAGATAAAAATGGAACTGAAGCAGCAGGAGTTACTGGTAATATAGTTTAATTTCTTACTGTGGTACAGGCGTGGACTGTTAAAATAGGGCACCGGATGCTACTCAATTTAAAAGGCAAATAATAAAAATTATTGGGACAAATTTAAAACATGTAGATTATTTATAAAAAATTAATATATTTTATTTTGTTTTAAAAAAATATTGAATATACGTTAAAAATGTAATTAAGTACCAAGTTACACCTAAATTTCAATCAAAATTGTACAATATTATAGATTACTAATAATCGTAAGTTGGAACGATCTGCTGTTCATTAGCTGTCTAGAGTCTTTAAATATATAATAAATAATATTAGGCAAATATATTTTAGAGTAAAGGATGCTGCAGCATCCCAGTACCCAGCCAGTCCTTGCCTGCTGTGGTATAGTTTTATTTTACCTTTTTTAAATAACATTCAATTATTAATATTATTTCTGTAAGCATGCAAATACCTATTTACCGATTTAATCGTTAATAAGTAATAATTTATAAAACTGTAATACTGTATTATGATAATATTTTTAAAAAAAACATTCAATTTACCTTGAGTAAATATAATTAAATGAACTAAACAAGCCAATTAAAAACATTTGAAATATAATTAGGTTTTGAATGTTGTGATGGCTGTGGCGGTTGTGCAAGAAGTTCTACAGATTTTGTTGTTGATCATCCATTAATGTTTTTTATTTTAACTAGATGTAATATTATTATATTTGTAGGTCGTATGACTAAAATTGATCAATTGGCATTAATGTTATTTTATTAAGTACTTTTGTTAACATTATTTTTTTCAAATAATTTATATTATGGGTATTATATTTTTTTTTTTGTTTATTTATTCTGTTATCAAATGTATGAGTTGTAATAACTTAAAAATGAGATAAATATAAGAGCTTACGTATTTTTTAATTATCAGTAGTTTTGAGTTGGGAAAAAGTAAGAAAGGGGCATTTTAACGCCAAACCAGTTTTTAACAACATTTAAGTTTTACTGTTGTCACTTAAAAATAAACAACCTTAAATGCTTGAAATTTTCACTAAATGTGTATATGTATCTATTATGTATTTACTAAAATAATAATATTTAGTTTATAAGTTAATTATTTGAATAACAATATCATAAAATTTACTTATAAAGGGGTCTTTTTTTGTCAAAAACTACAGTTTCTAATTTCAACGATACGTTGTAAATTATGACGATGTTCATTCTGAAAAAATATTCAAATTGTCCGTAATATATACAAGGGAACTATCGAGCCATATTTTAGATTCTGAGTGGAGCGAGGATCTAGTGGCTTTACAATGGTGTATTATTTTTTTTTTATTCTGATACAAAATTTTTACCAGAATGAGTATTTTGATTTCAACATAATATAGTATCTTATCTTTTAGTAAATTGGATCAAGATGGAACTATAGAAAGGTCATTTTTCGACTTTCTCAATAGTTAATTAATGTCACGGGAAAAACAACCGACAAATTACGAAAAACCGCTAAAAATGGGATTTTAATTTCTAACGCTTTTTTCATCACCATTATAGAAACGAATAAAAATAACAATTTTAGTTATTTTGTTGTAATTTATAATATTAATTCAACTTACAGGTTGTAATAGTACTTATTTACATGGTTGTAAACTGTCCCCGCATAATGTAAAAAAAAGCAAAAAGTTGCCAACGGCACGCAGTGTTCCCAAGCGGTCACCCATCCAAGTACTAACTACGCCCGACGTTGCTTAACTTCAGTGATCGGACGAGAACTGGTGTATTCAACGTGGTATGGTCGTTGGCGGTGCCCAGGTGAAAAATGATAATAGTTAAATTAAATTAAATTAGTTATCTAACTAATAAACAGAATGTAATTGTTTATTGACGTTTTTATATGTGTGTCATAAACATTAATTTTTTTAAATATTTATTTGGATATATTCAGTCTATAAATAATAATAACAATAAGTATAAGAGCTGAAATACAATTGAGTTTGAAAAAAATGTGAGGGGAGCAGTAACACTCTACGTGAAATTTATTAGGCCATTTAACATACAGGGTGATCCATTTAAGTGAGTACACTAATTATTTCGAAAAGTATTAACTTTTTTTAATTTTTTTTTTTTAATCTGTTAGATTAATGCTTTTCTAAAACTGTATACTATTTTAATTTTTTTCACCCTTATATTTATTTGTGAAACCATTATCAACTTTTGATTTTCAAATGGTAACATATAGTAAAAAGATCATGAATTAGTAAAACTTTTATTTTTATGAATTTGTGCGTTAAAATTTTTATGTTTCGTTCATTCGTTTGCGAGATACAGCTCCTCAAAATATTGGTGGTTGAAGGAGGCGTTTAGTCAGTATCTCTGCAAAAATCGTAAAGACCAGGAGCGATAACTGATAAATTCGATACCATTTGATCTAAGATAACAAATAGCAATTAATAAATGATAACTATTGTACTTTAAACCCTAATCATTTATTAATCTATTGACTAATTGGACATACCGAACTACCGAGGAATGATTAGTGAAAAACTGAAAGTCTGGAAATATATTATAACAAATTTATTTTAATCACAGTTTCACAGATAATTATTTTAAAATTAAAATGGTATTACCATAGAACTCTATCGTATTAGTGTATTTCCATTTTCTATAATTATATGATTATAATATTATGCAAGAAGTAAATAATGGAATATATAACTAGGTAATAATAATGCGCAATGATACCACGATTAAGATAGTCCCATCAATTATCTTAAATTGTGATATAAATGTTGTATGATAATAGTAGAAAATGGAATAATATGATAATTTTACAGTTACACGATTTAAAAATCCGATTATTTTTTTTTTAATTTACAAAAAAATTTACAATAATCAAGTCTACACAAAATTTCAACTAGAGTCACATAACTAAAAAAAAAAATTGAAAGAAGGTGTTGGCGCCCGCAGGCAAATGCATTGTAGAAAACAAAAAAAAATGTGGAAAAAATTTTACTGTAGGAATACACATTACAATAAGTCCACACTAAAATGCCAAGAATCTTAAACAGAAAAAACTATTCAAAATATTTAGTAATTTAAAGAAGGATTATTCATAGGGCGCCAGGTTATCAATGTTCAAAAAATTCAACTAGAGTTAAAATCATAAAAAAAAATTGAAGGGAGATGTTGGCGCCCGCAGGCAAATGCATTTTAGAAAACTAAAAAAAAATTTAGAAAAAATTAAATAGTAGGAACACACATTAAAGAGTTCAAACTAAGAAGTCCATAATCTTAAATAGATAATCTATTCAGAAAAACAATAGGTAGTACATTTAAGAAAAATTATTCATAGGGCACCAGATTATCAATAATCAAGTCTACAAAAAATTCAACTAGTCACATTACTAAAAAAAAAAATTGAAAGAGGGTATTGGCGCCCGCAGGCAAATGCATTTTAGAAAAAAAAAAAATGTGGAAAAAATTAAATAGTAGGAACACACATTAAAGAGTTCAAACTAAGATGTCCATAATCTTAAACGGAAAAAAACTATTCATAATATTTATTTCATTAAAGAAGAATTATTGGTATGACTCAAGGTTATCAATGTTTAATAATTTGGCTAGAGATAAAATCATAAAAAAAAATTAGAAGGGAAATGTTAGTGCCCGCAGGCAAATGCATTTTAGAAAACAAAAAAAAATGTGGAAAAGGTTAAATAGTAGGAACACACATTAAAGAGTTCAAACTAAGAAATCTATAATCTTAAATGGAAAAACTATTCAGAAAAATAATAGGTAGTACATTTAAGAAAGATTATTCATAGGGCACCAGATTATCAATGTTCAAGTCTACACAAAAATTCAACTAGTCACATTACTAAAAAAAAAAATTGAAAGAGGGTGTTGGCGCCCGCAGGCAAATGCATTGTAGAAAACAAAAAAAATGTGGAAAAAATTTTACTCTAGGAATACACATTACAATAAGTCCACACTAAAATGCCAAAAATCTTAAACAGAAAAAACTATTCAAAATATTTATTAATTTAAAGAAGGATTATTCATAGGGCGCCAGGTTATCAATGTTCAAAAAATTCAACTAGAGTTAAAATCATAAAAAAAAATTGAAGGGAGATGTTGGCGCCCGCAGGCAAATGCATTTTAGAAAACTAAAAAAACAAAATTTGGAAAAAATTAAATAGTAGGAACACACCTTAAAGAGTTCAAACTAAGAAGTCCATAATCTTAAATGAAAAAACTATTCAAAATAATTATAGGTAGTTCATTTAAGAAAGATTATTCATAGGGCACCAGATTATCAATAATCAAGTCTACACAAAAATTCAACTAGAGTCACAATACTAAAAAAAAAAATTGAAAAGGGTGTTGGCGCCCGCAGGCAAATGCATTTTAGAAAACCAAAAAAAATTATAGAAAAATTTAAATAGTAAAACCACACATTAAAGAGTTCAAACTAAAATATCCTAAATCCGAATTATAGGTAGTATAATCCTGAGTTGCAGGTTGCCGAACTTAAGTGTTTGATTATCAAGTTGATCCTTTGATTGTTGACACCTTAATCCATTCTATATACCTTAGAGAATCTTAAACAGATAAAACTATTCAAAATAATTATAGGTAGTTCATTTAAGAAGGATTATTCATAGGGCACCAGATTATCAATAATCAAGTCTACACAAAAATTCAACTAGAGTCACAATACTAAAAAAAAAAATTGAAAGAGGGTGTTGGCGCCCGCAGGCAAATGCATTTTAGAAAACCAAAAAAAAAAAATTTGGAAAAAATGTTACATTAGGAATACACATTACGAACTAAAATAGCCAAACTCTTAGACAGAAATAACTATTCAGAATAATTATAGGTAGTTCATTTAAGAAGGATTATTCATAGGGCACCAGATTATCAATAATCAAGTCTACACAAAAAAATTCAACTAGGTCACAATACTAAAAAAAAAAATTGAAAGAGGGTGTTGGTGCCCGCAGGCAAATGCATTTTAGAAAACAAAAAAAAAAAATTTGGAAAAAATTTACGTTAGGAATACACATTACAAACTAAAATACCCAAACTCTTAGACAGAAAAAACTATTCAGAATAATTATAGATAGTTCATTTAAGAAGGATACTCATAGGGCACCAGTTACCGATATTCAAATTCTTACATAATATTCAAGAGTTACATTAATAAAAAAAAAAAAAATTGAAGGGGGTGTTGGCGCCCGCAGGCAAATGCATTTTAGAAAACAAAAAAAAAATTTAGAAAAAATTAAATAGTAGGAACACACCTTAAAGAGTTCAAACTAAGAAGTCCATAATCTAAACATTTTTAAATGTTTTTTAATAAGATACATATAAAAAAAATCAAAAAGTCAAAATATAATATAAAAAATAATTGAATGGTGAACGTGAGACAGGCTCTTTTCAAATTATGTGTATGTACACAGGTACTCTATGTTTTCTAGGTATAAGGTTAATGTTGAAATATATTTATACAAATCAATCTATAAGAATTCAATGGATTTAAAAAAAAAAATGTTGAGAAACCTGGGTGAAATAACACTAAACAAAAGAATACGCTGGAAGCTAAATACAACAGTACTAATAGCTACATTCACAAATTAGGTATGTTTACATTATAATAATACAGAACAGTTATTTGATCAGAGGTGTATCACCGTAATATATGTATTAGAAAATGTATAAAAATGAATGTAATTTATTAAGGATGTAAAATAATGTTTAATTTAAAATAATATTGTGTTTGCTGGGTCTACAGTCAATATTAAATTACAAACTTTAAAAACTAAATGCAAATAAAAACATAGTCAGATATCTGTTTTAGTCTTTGTTAATATGTGCGGAAAAAAAGTATACTTAGCACAATGTAAAAAATTGTGGGAAGGAAGTCTTGAGAATTCTTGACAATAGGATACCAAAACACAAAACCATATTTTAAATTAAAACTATTGATTTTATACATTTTCTATTTACAAAAACTCATGAGTATTGAAAACATTATAAAATCCTAATAAAATAATATTTTTTTATATTTTATAATTTGTCGTGGTAAAAACATCATTATTTAATGTTGGCTTGTATTTAAGTTTATAACTATATGGTACAAATCTAGCTGACAGTCTTTAAGACCGTGTTAAAAACTATGATAATTAGTTAACGTGTAATTTCCTGTCCTATCCTTACCTAACCGAACCTAATTAATAATATTTAAATATTTCTTTCATTGTTATGTTTACATTATCGAATACCTAAATAGTTAGTAGGAAAAGATCTTCGCAAAGCTCACGACAGTCTCGATAGTCGTCCATCAGCACCATAGTTTAAACTAACCATAGGTTTACCTAACTAACCCTTATGACTTATTAGGACACTTTGAATAAAAAGATCCTGATTTGCAGGTTGCGAACTTAAGTGTTTGTTTATCAAGTTGATCCGTTGACCTGTTGACACCTTAATTCATAAATCCATGGATGGAGCCCATATATAATAAAGATATGGATAGGCCACGCCTATGTTAAATACATATGAGGCCGCGTTCCCGGAGGGGAAGGCAATTGAGGCTCCTTTATATTGATAGTAGGTATACTTTATTTGGCCTCAATTGTTCCCCTCGAAGACCGCTGATAAGACCATTATATCCTATCCATATTTTATATCTATGATGGAGCCATATCCAGCTCACTCTTATAAACAATTTGAATCACATAAAGCGATCAACGAGTCTCTATTATCAGCATCTATCCTTTCACAAACACACACTTGGAGACAACACATGCACATGAAAGTTTTTTTTTAAAACAATATTTTTAATGATTTTTTTTGAAATACCAGGATGACGTCGAGCATAAGAGCAACTTTATAACGTATTCAATTAATTTTATGTTGGACTTATTGAAACATGCTATGGAGGATGGTCCTTTTGGTCGTCCAGTGTCCACAAATATATTAATTCATAATATGAAACCCGGCCCTGTCCCCCATACTCTGATATAAAAATCCCAGCCCACCTTCATATTCTCTATGCAAAAAGTAAATTGAACACAAATTTGTAAATCAATGCACAGTCTCTCTATTTCATTAATATTTGTGATTTCATAATTTTCAGTATTTTGTATAAGTAGATTGGGCAAAACATAAGACAATAACATTTACACAAGACTGTGGCTAACCACAATCATACTTTGATAAAAAGTATATGATATAAGTACCTTCTATATTTGAATTAATCGTTTTTTTCCGGTACTTTATTGGTGGGCGGCACTTTAACTACGGCCCCTCAACTTTCTGAGCTGCAACCTTGAGGCATTTCCTTTAGGAAATTAATTAAATCCTCAAACATAACTCTTAATTCAAGAGTTTGTAACTAATACAATCATAATATATAATGATATAGTACATTTCGTAATTTTTTTTTTAATAATATTTACTGTTAGTTAAATATTAAGTTTGTATTTCTCATATAATATATGTTATGATATTTATGGACGACACTTGCACCACGGCCCTCGATTACTAATGTGGCGACCCGGCACTTCCCTTTTAGATAATGATTAAATACTACTTAGTCAAATCTTCCAATTTACTAAACATTTATATTTTGTAGATAATTTGGGATAATTTGAAGAAAATTTGAAATTGAAGAGAGACTGTGGGAATAACAAAATATGTGGTGTGAAAGGTACATTTGAACGCGTGGTTATAATGTATTTATATTGAACTTTAGGTTAATTTTTATAATGTATTAATAATAACGTATATTATATATAGATTTCAAGTATGATTTTTTTTTTAGTTTTTTTTTTTTTTGATAGTTACCTACCTATTACAATACAAGGCACCTTTATTTTTATTTTTGAAGCAATATATGTTTTGGATTATTTAGATCTATATAAACTAAATTTCAGACCCGTAGTTTTTATTTAAAGTTTGCATGATCAAAGTCGTGGACCCCAATATTTTCAGACTCTACTAAATGTTTGTAGTCAGTGGCGCGAGTACGTACTTTAGGTGGTTCAAATGAACCACCTAAATTGGGTGGGTGGGTGCTTGTTGGCACTGGGGTGTATAATAATAAATATCAAGTTATAATTAATAGGAGTGATTGTAATTTGTATAAGCCTGTGAACATATTACAAAAACATATATTCAAAAAAAAGAAAAATGATGAAACTTTTGAGTTAGGTAAGTATTGTTTTAATAATATTGTTTAATTTTGTCTTTAAATAATATTTTTTTGTTTTTTTTAATATTCTGATAGTTAATAAATATTATAGAATCTAGTAGGTACTTATTTTTCTTTTGTAAATACTTGATTTATTGAATACCTAATTCATGATATATAATTATATTAATTAGTAATTTAAGTGGGTAATAATTAAATATTAATAATAGTTGTGTCTATTAAATAATTATCATAGCCCATATTATGTAAGTAATCAGGTTATATATTATAATATATTTTATTTACAATATTTTATTACATAACAATTTTTTTTTTAACTAGTTAAAAATTAACAAAAATTAAAACTATTTTACATTTTTACTCGATTTTTATTTTTATACTTAATTAGGTATCATTATTATTATTACTATATAAATTATTTGGTTAATTATTTGACTTAAGATTTATTCGATGAGTTTCGAATTTTGCCTTTAGTACTCGTATATTAATATTTTATACATAAATAATATTTTTACAAATAATAATGATATTCAATCTTAATTTTATCAAAATAATTTTTAAATCTTTTATTTTTTTTTACTGTTCTTAGTAGATAGGTAATAATGTTCACACATCACTAATAATGTAAAAAAAAATATCGTAAGTCAATTATTCAGTGTATTATCTAGTTTTTTGTTTTTCTTAATTTCAATTTTGGCTAAAATTTAGAAGTTAACGTCGGCGACAGTTGTGGTTGACCAAAGTAGTGTATTTATTTGGCAGATAATATAATGTAAAAGGAAAACATTCAACGGCAATTTAAACCATTTTAATTCATCATCTCAGGGCTTATTAAAAGACATTTCATATTTTTCAATAAATCGGGTGCTAAAAATTAAAAATGATCCATCATCACTACAAAAAGATGTTTTTAAGTTATTTTGTACAATATATAACAAATATATAAAATTTGAAGTTTTAAGAAGTAGTATATTCAACTCTCTAAACTTTTTATTCAATTTGACGTTGCCATGCATTCCAATTTAAATTTTCTTCATAAAGATATTGAAACAGAAAAAGATGATAGTGCCCAAGATAACGAATCAAGCAATGATGAAGAACAGAGCCAATTTGGAGACGAAAACAAAATTGTGAACAATTTAGGAAGTATACTCAATATATTTCAAGTTTGCCATACTTCTGGATTAAGAAGCATATTTCCAACAGTGTTCTTAGCTTAAAAATAGCTTGTACATTGCCTGTATCTAGTACGAGCCCCGAGAGAACATTTTCAAAATTAAAAATTCTCAAAACCGTTTACGTACAACTATTTCTCAAGATCGTTTGAAGATTTAATGATTAGAACATGTGAATCAGATGTTCAAATAAACAATGAAGATGTCACTAATATATTTGCAAGTTTAAGTTCTACATTATCAAAAAATCTAACATAAACTTTTGAAAAATAAAAAAGAAACACTAATGTAGTAATGTTATAATAAGATCGTATAATCAATTAAAGTGTATAAAATCGTTCATAATCTAACTTATACTGCTAAAATAGTAACATTTATTTATTATTTATACTTCAATATGAAAGCATAAATGTTTAAATGTATAAAGTAAAGTTGTGTCAGCGAGGTGTTCAAATTAAAAAAATATTGAATATAAAATAATGATTCCATAATATTATTGGCTACCTATTTACTATTATAATTTATTTAAAACGGTAATGACTAATGACTAATGATATAATATTTTTTAGTTTGTTAATTAGTTTGATGGAATTTTATTTTTTAAATTAATATGTTATACGATAAACATTATATACACTTAACTTCTTTTATATTTTTAAACTTTGTCTCATCGGTTTTAGGATTTTATATTTTTAAAACTGTTGAATTTATTGAATTAAATGAATTTACATTGTGAATATAGCTAACTTTCATTCGCCGCAGTGAGAATACTACTTGCTGCTGCTTTATTAGGTTTTATCAGTAACATTATGTATGTATAGTACATTGTTGTATATATTAATTAAAATAATTTCATTGATACTTATATAGTTATATGTTATATTTTGTTAAAATGTATCACTATTGGTTATTGGTCCATCGAGTGGGTGTGTGGTAGGTTCTAAACTAGATGATATTTTGAACCACCATTTTTGAAGGACCCCGGCGCCAGTGGTTGTAGTTAAATTAAACTATAATAGGTATGTGTAATAACAGTACCTAACCTTATATGATATTTTTTATGAATATAATATTATCAGTAATAGCTCAAATTTAGCACTTTTACGGTACTTAATACATTTTCCTATATTTAACAGAAATTATGGAGCTAAAATATAGAAATACCTATACTATGTCACGGTCCATAGTTCATAGTTTTGTTTCATTTATAATAATAATGCTTTTTAATATACTTTTTCATAAATTAATATTTATTACAGTTGGCTTTTATGATAATTATTTAGATAAATAAATAGTACCTACCTACCAACCAGTTGTTAAATAAAGAATTTTTTTTTTTGTAAACCAATTGAATTATTATTTATTAATTTAATAAAAACGTTTTCATTCAGTATTTTTTGAATTTTAAGTTCATATTTTTGAATATTTCATTGCATATATTTGCCTGTTTTTAGTGCATACATTCAGGCAAATATTTACACTTTTTCATTGCATTAAATTCACAGCCCTGCTAATTACTTTTACTTCCAATCATAATACCTACCACAGTTAATGTTAAATGTCAAATTGTCACAATCAACTGCTTGTTCAACTTGATAACACTTAAGAGGATGTCAGATTTTTAGCGCACCATTTATTTCTCTCTCTGACCCACACACAATCATTTTAGTGTTTTCTTAATCGCACATTTGGTATGCTACGTGTGGGTCAAAGATGGAAAACAAATAGTGCGCTGACACCCCAACCAGCAACAAATCTTTTTATTCTATCCTATAAGTCGAGGTTGTAAACCTATATCAACTGATAACGGTATAGTTTCAGCCATAGAGTCAAATGGCCTTTGCGATACAAGATCCTTCTCTACGTATTCGGCATTGTTAACATAACTATTCTACCTTTACACATTTTCTTCCCCCGGCTCTCACAGCTATATAAAGGTTCAGCCACTCTAATTCCGCACTTCCATATGATCGGTATTCTTCTATCCATCTTTTCTACAGCTAGTCTTCTCGCCCCTCGTTCCCTCCTAAATTAACTCTTTTAGCACTCTCACTCTCTCTTATCATACAGTGACCGAACCACCTAAACCTATTCTCTCTTGTTTTCACTGCAATATGTACACTACCGTATTTTAATTTCTTATTCTATCCTCTTTTGTACCTTAGCACCTAACTTATTATTTTCATATCTGCTTACCTACCCTAACCTTACATTTCTTTTTCATCTTTCATACACCAAACTTCTGAAATCCTGTTGACCCATTTCCTTATCTTCGCCGTATCAACACACTCCTAATTCCTATTCACTCAGTCTCTAGTTACCTACAAGTCATCGTACTTGATTATCGGTGAAAATATTTAAATATCATGGAGCGAATTCCCTACTCGAAAGAATTACTTAAAAAAAATATCATACCTGACCAATTTTCTAATTTTTTAACACGACTTTATTGATAGCCGAATAGCGTTATACCAGTATAATTACAATACAAATATTGAAAGTTTTCAGGCAATACATCCCTGATCAATTAACAAATAAAAAGAAACCTACCGAAAAATAAGAAAATACATACCCCGTGACCGAATCAAAATCTGCTACGAAACTGTAGTAAACGTATATGCTTCTACAATACCGAGTTACAGATTTTCCGTGACAATAAATATTTAATTCAAGTCTTAAGAGTAAATTTAAGCCCCAAAATATATGTAATAACTTACGCATAAACATCGACTCTTCCGGTGAAACCTAACTGTACTGCAGCACACGCTGTCGCCGAAGAAACAGCTATCTTCATCCGTCAATATCTCGCTTCATCTCCTCTCTCGCTAATTGAAACTTATCTAGTATCTCTATGCTCTGTTATATTCTAGTTTTCTATTTCAGGGGTAAAAATACATAATTTTTTGGTTTTGAATATGAAGCTGTGAGATGATAGATATGAATTTCGTGAGAATCTATCTAGAGTACTAGAAAACTGAGTCGAGTGTGTTGAATGAAATAAATTAAAAAATTGATTAACACAAAAATCGCTTAGAAATTAATTTAATTCAAATAATGAGATGAATCTTATTAGATCATTTAAATTTTCCAGAACAAGCCTCCAGTTGTTGGTCGCATGCCAATTTTAACCATATACTAGACCACAAATTTATAGATATTCTATAATGCATTCTCCTGCCGGTGGCCCTAGACACTGTTGGAGAAATTAAATTCCTTTAGTAATTAAATTACGATACGAATTATAATAGTTACGTAGGTACTTGTCCAATACTCGACCATCCGAATTTAAATTAAAGAATGTGATATACCTAGGTAACCTATCGATCGATTTTAAAACAGAAACTTAACCTAGGTATAAATAATATCACAATATCAAATAGTGAAAATTTGAAGAAAATATCCTATATACCTATCGATCTATTATAATACAGAAACTTAACTTAGGTACCAATAATATCACAATATCAATAGTGAAGTGTGAAAATTTGAAGAAAATGCCCTATAGGTATATCCCGTAAAACCCCAAAATAAAACGTGCGTTGAGGTGTTCTCTTAAAACCCAAATGTTTAATGCCCGTAGCCCGTATGGATAGAACATTTATGTTTCACATAAGACATGTTAAACTATGTGTTACAATGTGACACATAAATTCACTAAGCATACGGACATAATAGTGGGGGATCCATTTAACGAATACTAAAATTATCGTGACGGATCGGAATAACGAAGAATGTATTGGAAAAAAATAATCGTCACCAAGCGGTAGGTATAATCTGCTATGTACTTAAAAATCATATTAAATAACATTAATCATTATGTATTTTCTTATTTTATTAGGTAGGTATATAAAATTCTACCTTCCTACTTATAAAAGCATTGCCTAATCATTGATTTCAAATTAAAAAAAATATTCTATTATATCAATAAATTAACAGTTGTAGGCAATGTATTATAATTTAAGGTATTTTTTTATAATATCCTAATTTTTGTACACCTATAATAACTTGATTTTAAAAACTACTCTACGTCTACCGGGTATATAAGTTTGCCTGACAATAAATATTTACATTAGGTCTACCGCGTCAACAGAGTAGAAGGACAAACTTACGTAGTTATTTATTCTTCCGGGTGAAACGCGTTCCCTCCGAGTGTATAATATTGTCTAGTGTCAGAGCTGTGCATCTCCGCCAAGGAATGCAGCGCGCGTCATCATATTTCCGATCCAAAAGTTCAGTCTGGAAGTATTGAGATTAATGACATTTATAAAAATAGGCACCGAGCTTAATAACCAGAATGGAACGAAATAATATGTGAGTACGTATTGGAATCGCTGTTCGTCTCAGACGATTGTCATTTGCCATGGATTATTTATAATTATAACCTCACCGTCCCAATCATAGAAAATACATATATGGTCCTAACGATGGATGATGGATATTTTTACATTATCTTCAAAAAAAACATTTATTTGTTTCTACTAGACTAGATACGGCAAATACGGTATGAATTCAAATTTATAATATAGATAACGGGTTTTTTACTTGCAGGTAACCATTTATTTATTACTTTGTTATTAATAAATTCTTATTGATATAAAATAGTAATTAAATGAAAATAGTTTTATTGATCCCAATATTTAAAAATAATGTTTCGAATAAAATAATAAAAAAAATTTAAGAAATACCTATTAATTAATATGTACTACCTAAATAACAAAATAAATTCGTGTTTTTTTTAAATATTTATAATTCATATTTATACCGATTTATTCCGATCTTCTATTTATATTAATAATAATTATAAATATAAATATATAGCAATAACAAATCATTTTTGAGTAGCGGCCCACCGGGAAAGTTCCCAGTATCCCGCCGGCTCAGTCCGCTCCTGGTTCATATTGTAACCAAAAAATCTAAAAAATCTATTATAAACACAGTTACTTTTTACAGATATAACAAGTTAAAATTTGGACGAAATTACATATTAAAACCAAGAATAACGATTTTAGTTATTTTGTTGTAATTTAAAAATAGTAGGTATTCGATGACACTTTCAAATGTAATTTTTTGGGCGATAATGACTTTAACCTACTATTGTAGGTACTAATGCCTGATAGTAAAATAAATTACTTTAATCTCAATATTATTTATTAGTTAACGATGTCTTTGCTCAGAATCGTTTTTCGTTTGTTCGTTATGTATTTTAATAACTTATACATGGATATATTATTATCACTAATAATTATAGTAGGTGTGTTTGTTTTATTTCATTAATTTATTTAATACTATACCAATAAGTTATATATTAAGTAATAATTTTTGAAACATTGTGTTCGAAAAAATAAAAATAAATGTAATCTTAATTAGAGTCTTGTAATGTACCTACCTATATTTAAAAAAATAAATAAATATAATAACTGTGAACTTTTAGGGACATAATAGGTAACCATTCGTGTATGTAGTATTACACTATTTTATACCTATACTAGTATATGAGTAGGTGTATTATTCATATGTGCGCACATGTCAGGATAGCCAGTTGACCATTCAGTGAATATTACTTTTATGTGTACATGGTTATACGTTCCTAATCCCTAGGATATAGAATATAGATATTAGTTAAACAATAGAAGTTAAGTATGTGACACTAAATTATTAGTTACCTATAACTTTTAACGTTGTATTTGGAAAATAAATTACCAGCTATTAATTAAAATTGTATCTTATGACTATTATCAGTTATAAGTTATTACATATATTTCTATAAATTAAGTACCCTATATAGGTATGCACCTATTAATTATAGTTATTCTACGAACAGAGACTGAAAAAACGACGACGACGTTTATATCTCGCGTATTTTATACATTTCTAGTTCGGAACTAAAATATGCGCCTGCAACACTTGGATAGCACATTTTTCGTGACATTATATATTTTTGTTAAGTCTTAAAAGAAAATTTGAG
Source organism: Sitobion miscanthi (assembly GCA_008086715.1). Lineage (NCBI taxonomy): Eukaryota > Metazoa > Arthropoda > Insecta > Hemiptera > Aphididae > Sitobion > Sitobion miscanthi. The sequence continues at coordinate 51,811,441 of CM017797.1, forward strand.
CCCCAAAAGAATATAAAAACAAACTTACTTTAATTATCGACTCTTTTGGCGGAATCCGTTACGTGTGTGAACTGCGACGCCGATGAGGAAACGCTCCAGAATACAACACTTTGAATACTGTGATTTATGGAAAATAAAATTATACGAAACGCAGTAAGTTTTTTGTTCATATTTTCTTTGCTTATTGAAATTTTAGAATTTTTAATCGACTGTGTCTTCTGCAACGACTCTGAGATTTGCCATAGATAAATAAACAAATGATAGATATTATACTATATAGGTACGGACGTCAACATGATGAATCCACGGATATAATATAATATAATGCAACTTTTTATATCAAAGAGTTCTGTGTTAAGGAACAATTTGTTCATTGAAATTTGATATGACAATAAACTAAAATAGTTTATAATTTTGAATTTGAATTATAATAATATGATATAGGTATTATTTAAATTATTATTTTCGTTTATTAATTTAATTATTGATTAAGATGGTGAATAGATATTAGAAGTACAAGCATATTTTTATAAAAGCATATTGTATTTTATGAATTATTAAATAAAAATGTGATTACTGGATTTTAGAGTTAACATAAAGCCATAAACGTATACAGTAAAATACTATAATACCAACTAGATTTCTAGAAATTCCAAGTCTATAATTTTAGATTCTGAGCGGATTGATAACTGTATTAATTTTACAATGATGTGTTCTTTATTTTTTTAATATTTTTAATTATTTTTTCTTGTGGTCTGTGTAAACGATAAGTATTCGTAATAAATATTTAATTTTCATATTTAATATTATATTATAGGCACTCAGTATGTAATCATAAGTTTATTTTTAGTTTAGTTTAATTATAGGTATTTAGTAAATAATAATAGGTGTACGAAATTGTGTTTTCGAATAGCAATTTATTGTTTGTATTAGTATTTAGTAGTTACCTACACCATAATAGGGAACTAAAATGTTGTAAATGATGTACAAATGTATTTTTGGTGTTTTAAGGCTGCTATAAGATCAATTTTTATTGAGTTTAATGTCTTATAATACTGTCTACTACAAAATTTGAACACAATAATTTTTAAATTAATTTTGTGGTTTAAACGATATATTAATATGTACAAATATGCTTAATAGCTTTAAAACATAGTAAGCGACTAATAAATAATTACATAGTAAATGATACAATTTTTTTAGTTACACAATATAATACAGGTGTATGCTGACATTAATTTCAGATGGTTAAATTGATGAGGCTCATTACCCAATTTGTAAAATCACTTCAGAGGAGCTTACAAAGCTACCTAAGAAATTGTTTTATATACCTTATTATTTATTTAAATTAAAGCATATTCAGCACACCCTATGATACAACTGATAAAAGTTTAAAAATGTAACTAAATCTATATAAAATGAGGTGATTAGAGCCATATTGAAAATGCTATTTTCACAATTTAACAATGTTTTATTGAATTTATTTTTTCAATACAATATTAATTTAAAATTTTACTATAACTTATATAATATACAAACAACTGATATAGGTCTTAGTTTTATGATTTACCTTTTAATAGGTTAATTCATTTTTTTTTAATTATCATTAATAACTATTTCACATTAGTTTTGAGTTAATTGTAACAAATTAATAATCATAATTTTAAATATACATATAGTGCCTAACTTATAAGTACACATCTAGCATATTGTAATTTTAAATGCATACTAATTGTACAACTTTTTTTCACTTACCTATAATATTTAATTCAAAATTGAAAATTCCATATATTACCCCATTTTATATTTATAATATTATGAACCACTTAAATAATTTAAAACTATTTAATAGTGAAAGACTATGAATATTTAAATATTTAAAATTTAAATTTATATAATATTATGTTGTATTTTAACAACACAATTATGAATATTGTTACAAACAATAAGGTAATATGTAAAAAACAACTTAGCTATTTCAATATGTCATGACTGAAATCACCCCATTTTATATTACTATTATTATGAACCACTATAAAGGGCATTTGTATAGCGGGTGATCTATCAATTTACTAGGATCCACCACAAGATTTAGGTACCTATAATAATATGTACATTGTTAGCACTTTTAAATATATAATATGCACTATTAAGTATTAGGTATAAAATATATTTCACCATTAATTATTAAGATATTTTTTTATTTAGGATTATCAAATCAAATAAGAATTCATTAAAAAATACACAGTTTACAGTCATTGATTAGTGTTACTATATGAAAATTATACTTCTATTATTATCAAAATCAGGTGTACCTACATTATCATAATAGTTATACATTATAGTTTTTGGCCTAAATTGAGAAGTATGTACTAAGTAATAACTATTATAATTAATAGGTAAATAAAGGAGTATATAATATAGAAGCGCACTTGATCGACTTTACTACTACTACAAAGAAATGCACAGGTAACTGTAGCCAAACATTTATAAAATTTGATAGAGCACCTGCTGGATAAAAACCCTTCAAAAATGTTACCATAATTTAAAAGCCAAGGACTATGATAAATCTATTCCAAATTAAATGATCAAAATATTCTTTATGCAGTAATGCAAAATATGAGTTAAGTTCATAACGTGTATTCAAAATATTGAAACATACTCAACTTAACCCCTAACTTAAAAAAATACAGTAAAATTTAAAAATGGGTCTAATAACATTTTAACTTAGATTTCGTAGGTGGTAATAAATAGCTAACAACACCAACCAAACAGAAGGAACTATTCAGTTGCAAAACACTAATACAATATAATTTTAAATACAAATATTTTTATGATACATAAATATTAGGATTAATACATATCTACCTAATATTATAGTAAAGTATTTATTTAAATATAATATTTAATAATACCATGTATAATAATGAAGATGAGTAATTTATGATTTTTTTTTAATTAATAAAGAAACATACATTTTACCACCCATTTATGTATCAATGACTGATTGATGTTGTTAGCTAAATTAGCTTAATTGTATAATATTTGTTAAAATTTAAAAAAAAAACAATAGCATGTACTATTTTCATTTAACATATTTTTAGTTTACTATATTATTGGGATTATGTTTCTTCTGGAATGCAGATTTGATTTTTTATCTTCTTTGAAATTGACTTGAGTAGTTGAGTGTTTACTATCTAATAAATTAAAAAAGGATAAATATAACCAAATAATTTGATGGTAAAAAAATATGTTTACATACTTAATTCATTTTGTAGTCTCTTCAACTATTAAAATAGTATATGGGAAACAACAATTTTATTTGTCATTGTTCTCGTTTGGAAAATGTAATGGAAGATAGAAAATTATGTGATTTCAATATCAACTTCCAAATCATTTGGTCAAGTATATTAGTAGTGAATACAGAAAAACTTAGTTCTTAATAATAATAACTATGCCAAATGTAAAATTTGAATACATGCAACTTATAAGTACTTCTGATCAGAGAACATTATATTTTTAGGTATGTATATGTAGATAGGCAGCAATCTTTTGTTTCCAAGTAGATGGTAATAAGTAAATTAATAATATATGAAGTTGTATTAGGTTTGGTGTATTGGTGTCGGCCGATAATTTTAAGAGTAAAACAACTTTTGTGTTATTAAACTTTGAATAACATTTATTGGTGGTGTAACTGAATGAACAAAACTGATTTAACTGAAAATAAAATTTAAATAAAAACTGTTAATACGTCATAATAATGTACAATAATGTATGTTCAAATTAAAGTATTAATCATAACGATTTATTTTTCTACGTATACATTTTAAGAAAACTTACCAATAAACTTAATGTAGGTACAAATGTTGTGCTTTCCAAGTGGTAGGTATTATCAAATTTACACCACACTTAATAGTATAAACTTAAATACATATATTTTTGATTGAAATATCAAATAAAATACATAAATATATCACAGATTACGACTTGGGTATAATGTAATTTTAAGTTCAATGGAATATTTTTGACAAACGTAATGATTCAACAACTATTTTGTTAGGTATATTATGCTATTCAAGAAATTTAAACTGTCGGTGTACTTATAACGGTTTAAAACATACACTACTTACCTATTGCTAACGTTGTTGACAAGTCAACGCACCTTTATTCTTGGGACCATTAGTAATAAAGTCAGATATCGAACGCTAATGCACAAATGACCGCAGTGTTATGCAATAATTGTTCCCCGTTCCCCCCTTCATCATGCAGTGCCCGTCGTCGACGTGCCGCGATTGTCCACCGCCCGTCATCTCCAGCGCTTTTGTCGCGTCGGCCCGCAGGCAATACTGTTTTTTCCAATATAATTTTAAATAAATCCCGCAAAATTGACGACACTGAGCTCACCCCACTTCAACGACCAAAAAGCTCCGACACCAGCAACGGCCGGACCAAACACTCTGTTTTTTCGCGTTCACCTGGCCAGACGTTTTGTTTTTTGAACGGCCTACGAACGACCACGATCAGCTGCCAACGTCGCCTAACATCGCCGTCGTTTCTCCACAAACCTCGTGTCCAGTCACATCGTTTTGTTTTTCATGAGGTCGTCACCAGCCAAAATGATGTGCTAAGTAAACCACCGCGGGCCCGAGGCGGGTGAAGCCACCACCACGTCATTCAACAACAGCTTCAGTCTTGTCGTAATTATGTTTCCCCCCCGTTTCCCCCCTTGTAAAAGCACGATTTATAGGCGTCGCAAGACGCGTGTCCTTTTAATAATATTTTCCTTCCCAAGCTCCACGCTCCGGCGTACTTAAAAAAAAATATCCTTGAAACTGAACAAATACTATTATGTACACCCCAGGTAACCCGGCGAGAGTATACCACGAGTTATGTGGCGTGCGGTCTCCTGTGGGCCAAAATTTTAACATTATATTTTATAATATGGATGTTCATTATTCAAATTATTACTACCAATGAACTATATACATTATGATGTCTTGCGACAGGTTCCGTATTTATTATTATTTTTCCCACACCTGCCATGTGCCCAATTATTATATTGTTATATTATTGTGCAACTCATACTTTATCATTCACATGTGTGAATGCTAAATTATTATTATAACTGTTATTAAACCTATGCGAAATACACATACGTGATTACCTAACAAAAAAACAATTATTACTCTTATTATGATTAATTTCTAAATTAACTTTTCTTTCCCCAACATAAATCTTGAGCTTTCAATAGCTCATGCGTGTATCAAAGCCTGTGAGTTCCACCGACTTGACACACGGGTCTCACGCGGTGCGGCTCACAGGTCACGAGGAAAGTGTTCCCCTTTCCTCGTGAGTAGTTTTTGTGAAATGAAAAAATCACAAACTCTTACAATGTGCTCCAAGTACTGAATATAACACTGGCTACATTGATCCATGATTTTTGTTTGCTATGTTTATCCATGTAATCTTTATTGCTTGTTTTCCACAGGCATTCTTCTTTTTCAATTTCGTGAATAAGCAAATCGATGTCAATCATGTTGAAATTTTTTTTAAAAAACTTAAAACTTTAAAAATGTTTAAAATTTTGAAATGGAACCGCGCGTTGTAACCGCCGTAGTGTGTCGCGTGTCAATGAAAATAATGTGCTTACTTTTACGTAAACACAATGTAAGATTTATAGAACAATAGTTATATAAAATTATTATTATTTTAGATCTTGAGCCGAGCGATGAATGTATTGATTTTAAAATGATGCGTAGTGTTTTTTTAATTCCCTTTTCTGCTTGTTCTCACATTTTGGGACAGAAAAATACCACAACACCGGTAAACATAATATTATTTTATTTATATTTTGTATACGTAACAAAAAAATTGTTAGTTAATGTTCTTTATGGGTCCCAGAGGGTCCCACACTCCCTGCACGTGAACATAATCATGTTCAGTAGGACCATTATTATGTTGAAATATATAAAATCGTACTCTTATTATTAATGCTAGAATCAAGAAACAACATTTTACCGTGTAAACAGAATAATTTTATTAGATCATCTAAATTTTTTAAACAATTTTGATAATAATTATGCCGAAAAAATGAGATACAATACAAATTCAGTTGTAAAAAACAATAAATATAATTATTTTAAAGGAAAAAAAGGCATCGGACAAGACGAGGTGATGTGGGGGGGGGTATGTGATGGCGAGTGGGTGGTGATGCAGATAATGATGGCCACTGGTCACCTCTACACAGTTCTCACGGCCGGTCCTGCGGGGCGGACGAGAGTCGCGGTCGCGTTTGCTCTGGACGCGAAGACGACCATGGCAGCGGGCGAAGCCCGGCCACGACGGCTGCGAGAGCGACGACGACAGTTGCAGGTGACGAGCGGCTAGTGCGCGTTGTAGTAGTGCGCTCGACGGTACTGCGCAGGCGCGCTGAAGACGACTGTTGTGCCGGCCGCGACGACGGTGACCAAAGCTGGA